>WTSP01007196.1:0-16755 GCA_025331215.1 Actenoides lindsayi | reverse complement strand
TCCAGGCTAAACAGCCCCAGGGCTCTCAGCCTTTCCTCATCAGAGAGATGTTCCAGTCCCTTCATCATCTTTGTAGCTCTCCATTGGACTGTCTCTAGTATCTCCCTGTCTCTCTTGAACTGGGGAGACTGGAACTGTACACAATACTCCAAATGTGGCCTCACTAGTGCAGAGCAGAGGGGGAGGAGAACCTCCATCGACCTGCTGGCTACACTCTTCTTTATGCACCCCAGGAGACCACTGGCCTTCCTGGCCACAAGGACACATTGCTGTTCCATGGATAACTTATTCTCCACAAGGACACCAAGGTCCCTCTCTATGGGGCTGCTTTCCAGCAGGTCTACCCATAACCTGTACTGGTGCATGGTGGTCCTCCCCAGGTGTAGGACTCTACACGTATCCTTGTTGAACTTCACTAGGTTAAACTGGGGATGGAAGAGGGTGGTGGGTACCCAGGTGTCACATCCCATGGCCATGCCAGGATCACTCACATGTCTCTCCAGTGCACGCAGGTTCTGCTCGTCTGAGTCACTCAGCTGGCCACAGTGGACCTGAGGTGGAGTGGGGGTTGTGGTGTGAGGATGCTGTCCCCGGGTGTTGTCCCCACCCCCCCCAGAGCCTGGCTTGTGTTCCTGCACTCACCAGGATGACACACACCACGGTCCCACCGTCCTTGTCCACCAGTGGGATGATGAGAACTGCAAGAGAGGGTCAGTCCTGAGCCCTCAGGGTGCATGTCCCCTCCCCACTATGTCCCCATGTGTCACCCAGCCAGCCATCCTCCCGTCCGTCCATCCATCCATCCATCCATCCATCCATCCATCCATCCATCCATCCATATGCCCACCCAGCCAGCCTCCACCCATTCATGCACCCACTCACCTGCCAACTCTCCCATCCATCCACCCACCCACCTACCAACTGTCCCACCCATCCACTGACCAAACCATCCAGCCACCCACCCACTCCTCTATACCTACCCCTTTTCCCACCCACCTATATGACCTGCACACCCTTCCCCATGCTCCCCCCATTCCCACCTTGAGTGCCAGGGGCCAGAGGAGCTGCGAGGGGTCCCAGGTGCTGGCCAGGGAGCTCGGTGGGGGGCAGCCCCCCACATTCCACCCGCTTCTGCCTCCGCACTGCATCCCTGTGGGGACGGGGACACCATCAGCCACCACCCTCTGGGGCCCAGGGGCAGACCCCACTGGCACCTCCCAGGCAGGGGACACCCCACCAGGGCAGGGGGCTCCCTCCCCTGAGTAGGGGACACCCCCAAGGGCAGAGGACAACCCCCCACGGACAGAGACCTGTGCACACACGTGTGTCCCTGTGCACACGTGTGTGTCCTTGCTGACACACAGTGTCTGCACACATGTGTCCTTGTGCACGTGTGTGTCCCTGCACATGCACAGCAACTCTGCACATGTGTGTGTCCCTGTGCACACATAGTCCCTGAGCACATGTGTGTCCCTGGGCACATGTGTACCCCCTGCATACACACAGCACCTGAGCACATGTGTGTCCCAGCACGCATGTGTGTCTCCTACGTACCGAGCACCTGCGCACACATGTCCCTACACATTTGCAGCATCTGTGCACACGTGTCCCTGCACATGTGTCCCCTACGCAGAGAGCACCTGTGTGCATGTGTCCCTAGACATGCACAGCACCTGTGAACACATGTCCTCGCACACGTACAGTCCCTGCACATGTGTGTGTGTCCCTGTGTGCGTGTATCCCTGCACACACATCTGTGTCCCTGTGCATGCGTGTCTGTCACTTTGCATATGTGCACATGCGTGTCCCCTGCACATGTACAGCACCAGTGCACACATGTGTCCTTGAACATGCATGGCACCTGTGCACACATGTGTCTTTGCACACACATAGGACCTGTGCACATGTGTGTGTCCCTGTGCATACCCATGTTCCTGTGCACGTGTGTCTCCCCTACACACTCACAGCACTTGTGCGTGTGTGTCCCTGTGCAAGCTTGTATGTCCCTGCACACACGTGTCTCCTTGCACATGTATGTGTTCCTGTGCATGCTTCTCTCCCTGCTGACACACAGTATATGTGCACACATGTGTGTCCTTATGCACATGTATGTCCTTGAACACACACATACATCCGTACACATGCATAGCCCCTGTGCACACAGGTGACCCCGTGCATGCATGTGTGTCTCTGTGCACACGTGTCCCTGTGCACATGTGTGTGTCCATGCATGTGTGTCCTTGCATACACACAGCTCCTGTATGCGTGTGCATGTGTGTCCTTGTGCGTGCTTGTGTGTGTGTCCCCACGCACACGCATGTCTGTCTGCACACGCAGAGGCCTCACCTGAGCTTCCCATGGGGTGGCAGCTCGTGGGGGGGGTCATCACAGAGCAGCCGACTCTCCCCATCCCGCAGGTAGATGTAGACGTGCTCCTGGGGGTGGGGGAGACACAGGGACAGCGCTGGGGGACGGGGGGGATCCACACCCCCATCCCCACCTGCACCCCCACCCACTGCCAGATCAGCCAGGCCTGTCCCCACCCACTCAGGATGCCCAGCCCGGCTCTGCAGGGACTGGGGAGATGCTGCGAGTCTCATTGTCCCCAGGGGCATGGGGCCTGGCCAGGACAAGAGGCACGCCACAACACAGGTAAACATGTATGTTCGCGTGCACATGTATAGAAACACATGTGCACAGCCACACACATGCACAAACACATGTACATACCCATGCATCAACACATCTGCACAGCCACCTATGTGCACAAACACGCATGTTCATAAACACACATGTACATAAACACACATGTACATAAACACACATACATACCTATATATAAACATATGTGCAGAGCCACATGTGCACACATGTACATGAACCCACACATGTGCCTAAACAAGTTCACACACCCCCACATGTATGTAAACACACATACATATCCATGCATAAACACACATGCACAGCAACACGTGCATAAAGACATGGACACACTCATACATGTAAACACACATACATACCCTCACATGTACATAAACACACATACGCACCCACAGATATACACGTGCACACACCACACGTGTATGTAAACACTGGCACATGCCCACACGTGCTTAAACACATATGCACACCCACACATGTATGTGAACACATTAAAATACCCACACACGCACAAGCACACGTACACACCCATACACGTATGTAAATACACCTACATACCCAAACATAAACACACGTACACGCCCACACATGGACACAAGCACACGTACATGTGTGTAAACACATGTGCACACCCACATGTGTGCGGAGTCATGCACGCACTTGCATGCGTATGCACCATTTGCACCTATGCACACGCACGCATGCACCCATACACCCCTGCACACTCACATGCGCACACGCTTGCAAGCACGTGCGTGCACATGCATCTGTGTGCACTCACACAGGCGTGCATGCCTGCACACACACATGTGCATGCTCATGCCATGGCCCCCGGCCCTGCCCTTGGCCCCATGGCTCCCTGTGGTGTGGCGCTGGCACAATGCCTGTTCCATGGCTGGCCACCACCAGCAGCACCAGGGCCACCATGAGCACCAAGGTCACCAGGGCCATCACAAGCACGAGGGTCGCCATGAGCACTAGGGTCACCAACACTGCAGGGCCACCATTGGCACCTCAGGGCCATTACTGGCACCAGGGTCACCAGCATCCCGAGGCCACCACCCCAGGGCCACCACCATCACCCAGGCCAACAGCACCAGGGTCACCACCACCACCCTAGAGCCACCACCACCACCAGAATCACCACCAGGACCACCCCACCCCACCTACCACTTTGGGCAGCAGGGAGACAAGGCCATGGCGGAGGGTGTCTCTCAGGCCAGTGACATCAAGCACAGCCCCCAGGCTCAGCAGCGCATCCTGCCAAGAGACCACAATGAGGCACCTGGGTTAAGGTGGCCCAAAGCCAGGGGGAGGGGTGTTAGGAACCGCTCCCCCTTCGACATGTCCCTCAAGGCCACCTGCATCACCCTGGGGCCACCAGCAGCACCAGAGTCATCATAAGTACCAGAGCCACCAGAACCTTGAGGCCACTAGCAGCACGAGGGCCACCAGCAGCATCAGGGTCACCATGAGTACCAGGGCCACCAACAGTACCCTGGATTCAGCACCAGGGCCACCATGAGCACCAGGGTGACCATCAGCACCAGGGCCACCAGAACCCTGGGACCACCAGCAGCACCAGGGCTACCAGCAGCATGAGGTTCACCATCAGTACCAGACAGCTGAGCTTGCAGGATGGTAGCCCATCTGGGTACACATGGCCCTTCACTAGCCAGGCCACCTCCAGTGCTAGCCATGCCAATGCCTGCACTAGCCACAGCAACACCTGCATGAACCAAGCCACCCCCTGCACTATCCATGCCAACACCTGCACTAGCCACACTAATACCTGCATTATCCACACCAGCCAGCACCTGCACTAGCCACACCAACACCTGCACAAGCCCTGCTAATACATGCGCTAGCCCTGCCAACACCTGTACTAGCCCATCAATGCCTGTACTAGCCAAGCAACTCCCAACACTAGGCATGTCAATACCAGCATAAGCCACACCACCTCCAGAACTAGCCATGCCAAAGATTGCAGTAGTCATGTCCATGCATGAACTAAACATGCCATCCCCAGCACTAGCCATGCCAAAGCCTACACTAGCCATGTCAATGCCTGTCCTAGCCATGCCACCATCCCCAGTGCTATCCATGCCAATGACTGCACTAGCCATGCCTATTCCTGTACTTGTCACACCACACCGAGCACTAGCCATGTCAGTGCCTGCACTAGCCAAGCCACTCCCTGCACTAGTCATGCCAACACCTGCGCTAGCCACGTCAAGTAGCCACGTCAGTGCTGCACTAGCCACATCAACACCTCATCTCCCTCTGGGCACTGCCGCTTCCTTCCTCATCCCTGGAAGAGCAGGCAGAAGCAGGCAGGGCCAGCCCAGATCCATCCCCGCTCCCCAACCCAGGCTGCCCTGGGGCACCCATAGGGGTGCATGGGATGGAGGGTCCCTGCCCCCCCACCCTACTCCCCTCTTCCCACCCCAGCCTTGCTGGGATTGCCGGAGGGTGCTGGGGCACAGCCACACACACACCCTGACACCCAAAGGGAGCCCCAATTCCTGTCGTTCCCCCATCACAGGCCAGGCAGGACGTGGGCATCAGGACGGATGCACATAAAAGCCACGGGGAACAGGGGGGTCCATGGAGTGACCCCCATCCCTGGCTCCGTTCTGGCCTCCAGCCCTTATCCAGAAGAGCAAGATGAAGCTGATGAAGATGGGAACAGGTGGAGGCTCTGTGTTGGGCACTGGGATTCACTCTTCCTTCCATCACGGACGGTTCTGGGCTCCATCCCCAGAGCTGCACCGACAAGCGGCCCCATTGCCACCACGAAGTCCCTCCAAGGAGCATATCCAACCCCACACGCCAGGGTCGCACCCCTCACCCACCCACCTATCCTGGGAGCATCCCTTGGCCACGGGGCCAGATCCGGGTGGTGGGTGGGAGCCGAAGACGTGGGCACTGGCTGTTATTCCAACAGGGCTGCATCTCCAGTCGCCTACTCACACTGGAGACACATGCACTGTAGAATACAGCCAGGCCTCGGCCAGGCGGCCGTCCTGCCGTCCCTCCGGTCCCTTCACAGCAGCTCGGCGTCCCCGCCGCGTGCCGAGGGAGACGGGGCAGAGGCTGAGCGGGCCCCGGTCCCCACCCCTGGGCTGCTCGGCACATCAAATGCTGGTGGCGCGGTTGGCGCGGGGATGGACGGGTGGCAGCTGGACGCCAGCGATGGCTTTAATAGGGCCAGGAATCTGAGTCTGTCCCTGGAATGGGTGGAAAAAGCCGCAGGAGCTAAAAAAAACCCCATTCTCAAAATGAGGAGAGAGCGACGAAGGCAGGAGACGGGTTTTGCTGCACCGGGAGGAGGAGGGGAGAGAGATGCTGGCCCAGGAGGAATATCCTGCTCATCCCACTTATCCTTGTCCCACTCATCCCACTTTTCCCCTTCATCCAACTCCTCCCAGTCATCCCGTTCATCCCACTCATCCTGCTTGTCCCACTCAACCCACTCATCCTACTCTTCACATTCATTCAACTCCTCCCGCTCATCCCACTCATCCTATTCGTCCTGCTTGCCCCACTCATCCCGCTCATCTCGCTTGTCCCGCTCATCCTGCTTTACCCGCTTATCCCACTCGTCCCACAGACCCTGCTTGTCCCACTCATCCTGCTCATCCCACTCATCCTGCTCATCCCACTTGTCCCTTTCATCCCACTCATCCCGCTTGTCCAGCTCATCCCTTTCCCAGCCCAGCTCCCCCAGGTCAGAGCAGGACATTTTCTGGGCTACCCCTTGCCCAGTGTTGCCCAGCCCTGGGGATGTTCTGGACCCACTGCTGGAGCTCCGCACCAATTTACTGCAAGGATGCAGCCCCTGCTCTGCACCAGGCAAAGAGCCAGCGCCCAGCCGGAGCCGTCACCCCAGCCACATCCCAGTTATTGCCATAAATAGTATTTCCCGATGGCCTCGGGCTGGGATGATCCCGGCCAGGCTGGGGCCCCACTGTCAGTTCTGTTTGTGGAATTTATTTAATGGCTCCACTTGGGAGCAGCAGGAGCAAGTCCTGGAGAGCTCAGAGCAACGTAAGGCCAGGGCGGGAGGTGGTGGTGGGGAGCACTGGTTCCCCGCAAACTGAGCAGGGAGTGCCCCCGAGTGCCAGCAGGAACAGCCAAAGAGCTAATTAAGGGGCTAATTAGCCTCCCAAAGCTGGGCCCTTGCATCACTTTGCTATCCCTTGGGATGCTGCAGTTGGCAGTGAGGGGACAGTGTCTCCCACATCTCAGTCTGGGCACCCCACACCACAGACCCCACCCCAGTATGGGTGCAGTAAGGTGATGGGGTGTTGTCCAGATCCATCCCTGGCTCCACGGCTGGGCCAGGGTGTTTGAATGAAGTCACAGTGGCACATCCCTGGCACAAGTGGGATGCTCCAGCGCCCATCAGGGAGACAAAGCCATGGGCCACCCCATTCCTGTCACAGGGGGTGTCACCTGGAGCCACCCACAGCTCCTGGACCTGCACCCATTGGGGCAGGGGCTCAAAACACTCCTCGAGAGAGGCTTCTCCAGTAACTTCTCTGCATCACAGCTTCCCAGGAGGGCAGAGGGATAATAACACTTCCCAGAAGGGCACATAGGGTTAATTAACTTCACTAAAACAAGGATGAGCTGGTGGAACAAGTCCATTTCCCAGCTGCCAGAGCAGAGCGTGACACCCTCATCCTGACATCTTTGTGCCTGTAGGAAAATGCCACCTGTAAATGGGATGCCTGAATGGTCACCAAGGAGGATTTAGGGCCAGACCCATAGGGGTGGGATATAGGCAACAGCTCCTGGCACCAGGCACAGCGGGCAGGGGACATGACACAGTGCCTGGCACCACTGACAACTCCAGGGGACACTCGAGATTGACTGGGTGACATGTGCCATCACCAACCCCTCTGGGTGCCCCATGGGACCACGGCAGGTGCCAGCGGGGAGGATTTGGCCAGCTCCCACTCTGCTAGCATGCCAGCATCCCCCAGCACAGCACGATGACGGAGCCGTATCTGCCTCGATATTTCCCTCTGGAGCTGCTGGGTGATTAATGAAGCCATTCATCTCATTAAGAATAAGCGATTTGTCTTCGCTCCGACACGAGCCAGGGCACAGCGCAGCACGAACCCCCGTGGGTTTGCCAAAGCCAAACCTCACCACAGCCCAGCCTGTGGTGGAAAATGGCACCGGGTTATTTCATCCCCTCCCTCCTTTTATTTACATTTTTTTTTCTTTTCCCCTTCTTTTTGTTTTTGGAGCACGGTGGCAGCACCTTAGTATCCAGCTGTGCAATTGTGGGGACGCCCAGTACAGCTCACACACACTCATCCCAGCAACCCCTCCAGGCTCTAACAGATCCCGCAGGGCTGGCAAAGCATGTTTGCCAGTGGAAGGAACTCACTAGCAGTGAAAATCAGGCGCTTTTTTTTTCAGATGGGGATTCCTAGGACAGATACGGCCCCTTGCTCACCCTTAGCTAGGCTCAAAGTGATGCTCCCCTGGCCACAGCCTCCTCCCCAGGGTGAGGAGGAACTTTCCTGGTGGAGAAAGAGGCTGGATCCAGTGCAGTGAGGTACCTGGTGGGAAGCTGAGCCCCCTTAGAAGCTGAGAAGTGGCCGGGGGGGCCAGGCACTCGGATACTTGACAAGCGGAGTTGGCACTGGCAAGAGCTCAAATCCAGGCCCTGTGACCCAATGGGCTCCTCTTTAACCAAGGGGAAACAGGCACAGAAAGTGAGACAGCAATACCCAGCACCTGGGAGCATCCTGCTCCCAGAAGGATGCAGAGCTGGACCCCCACCGTGCCTTGCAAGGGTGGGTGGAGTTGGGTGTCCTGCCCAGCTTCCAGGATGAGGACAAGGATCCTGGCTGGGGGTGGGGGGGAGCAGGTCTGAAGCCTGGATGGATCCTGTCACAGGTGGGGGAGCACCCATGGGTGCTGCTTGTTGCTGCATCCTTCCCCATGGGTGCAGCAGCCCCTGCTCTCTGCAGGGCCATGGCACCTCGAGGAAATGAATCATCTCCCAGCTGAGCTTCCAGCCTAGTTTTGCCATACAAAACAGCAAGTACATTATTTGACTGACGTGACCCTTTGAGCTCGGAGGCATCTGTCTCCCCGTGAGCCCTTGGAGCTCAGCTCCTGCCCCCTCCCACAGGACTCTGTCCACTTGGGAACGTGAGGGAAATGATCCCAATTAATTCTGTAAGTGGCTTCAGTGCATGAGCCCCTGCCTGAGCGATCACTTTCGGGATGAGGCCAGACATTTCTCCTTGTCTGGACGACTCCACTCCCCGAGCTGGGCCACCCAAATCAAATTAGAGCATCCAAGATGCTGAGGATGCAGTTCTCTGCACCCACGGGCGTCACATCACCCACCCACCCACGGTACCCACATCCTGTGGGCATTATCCCCACCCATGGGCAAGAAGGATGACCAGGGGCTGGCCAGGGCAGAGTTGCACGCCAGGCAAACACCAGGAGCATAGCTGGGGCGGCCACCCCATCGCAGTCCCAGCTTGGGACTTGGCCGCCTCCTATCTTGGATTCATCCCCTCGGATGTGATTTTTAGCCAGAGCTGGCTCAGCCACAGCTGTGAGCCTCTGGATTTTGTTACGTTCTCCAGTCTGACAGGCAAAAAGTAAACCTCGTTTGTATTCCTGACACCGTTCACTGCCATCTGCCCATCCCCGTGTCCCCAGCCTGGGGACACCTCAGTGCTTGGGTCACCTTCCCTGGCCAGGGCAGCCCCAGGGGTTCCCTGCCTGTCCCCAAACTGTCAGGCAGCAGGTCAGGAGACCCAGATCAACCCTACTCCCATGCCACAGCTCTTGCTTTCCCCATCACTTTCGCCCCTCCAGGACACTTTTTCCCATCCCACCTCCTTCTCTTTGCAGAGGAAGACGCTGGTCCAGGATCCACTTCTGCCCACATCCATTGCACTCAGGGTTTGTCTCCCAGGGCACGGGGACAGACATCTCTGCCTTTCCCATCCCTCCAGTGCATGGCAGCAAGGCGACAACACCATGCTCACACCCCAGGACCCCAAGGGAGCAGCTGAGCCCCTCTCCCAGACCCCCCAGGACCCTCAAGCTGAGCCTCAACAGCCGGCGGCTGCAAGCAAATACCCAGCCCTGCGCAAGCATTTGCAGAGCAATCTGGCAGCGTTAAAAATATCCCCGAGCAGTGATTCATCCTCCATCTCCTGCCTCCCCCTCGCCTCCAGCAATGCCGAGCCCCCCAGCCCCAATCCCTTCCCTGGGGGGCTGCTCCCCACCAGCCCACCCCCCCCAAGCTGCATAAGGCCTCACACTCCGGCTGCGGTGGTTAAATATAGCCAAGCTCTGGCTGTGTGTTAGCAACGCGGAGCTGACAACAAGCAGACGGGAGCCCAGGCGCAGGCAGAGAACTGTCACTGGGTGAAAAACGCCACGGTGCAACTGGGAAAACTGAGGCACGGAGCCGGGGAAGCAGCTCCTGAAGGCATCAGGTCCCCCTTTGCCAGCTTGTCCCTGTCCCCGCGCTGCTCCAGGATCCTTCCCCCAGCCCCAGAGCCACCATATCCCAGGGAATCCTCTCCATCCAGGTAGGGACACAGTGGCAGCAGCCCTGATACCACCCCCAGCAGCATGCTGGTGGCAAGGGCCAGGGTGGCAGAGGATGATGGCAGGATGGACAGACAGATGGATGGAGGGGAGAGCTGGCAGCTCTGGCCGGGAAGACATCCATCGCCTTCCAGCCTACCCACCCCAGATTAGAGCCCTGCTTTCGGTCCCAAATTACATTGCTTTAATCTAATCAGGCAGCAACAACCTGTAACCCGAAGTAGCTCCTTAATTACCTCATCTTTTATAGGGGGGGATAATGAGCATAAAATGGGAAGGAAACACTTCTGGGATATCTCTTGCCTCCCCATGGTCATTTGCCCAGGGTCCTGTTGCAGCAGATAGATGAGAAGAGCTGGGGCTGGAGGGCAGCAGCCTGGCACAGAGCTGCCCCAGCATCCAGTGATGCTGGGCTGAGGCTTCCCAGGACTAGAAGACACAAACCTGTGGGAGTGGCCACCTGAAAAAAACATGCTAGGGGCCCCCACATGCCCACACCTGTCTCATTTTCCCCATCTGTGCAGGATCACAGCTGTGCAAGACCAGCTTGAGGTCATCAGTATCTGAAGGGGGCCTCTAAGAAAGCTGGGGAGGGACTTTTTACAAGGGCTTGTAGTGATGAGGGCTGATGGCTTCAAACTGGAAGAGGGGAGATTGAGATCAGAAATTAGGAAGAAGTTCTTCACTGTGGGGGTGGTGAGACATTGGCACAGGTTGCCCAGGGAAGCCATGGATGCTCCATCACTGGATGTGTTCAAGACAAGGTTGGATGGTGTCTTGAGCAACCTGCTCTAGTGGGAGGTATCCCTGAGTATGGCAAGGGGGTTGGAAGTAGATGATCTTTAAGGTCCCTTCCAGCCCAAACCATTCTGTGATTCTATGATGCTGGGGTTGAGCTCAGATGGGCTGAGCTGTGCTGAGCCCAAAACCGAGCCCGGAGCTCAACGCACCCCTCCTTGCCCATGCACTGGCCTCGCTTGAGGCTTCCACACTCAACCGCAGCCTTAACCACCAACCAGCACGCCCAAAGAGCTGCTTAACTGCACCAGCGTGAGCTGTTTGCTTCTTCTTAAATAGCATTTTAATAGTGATTTCAGGTGCTTTCGGTCTATTAGTGAGTCCCAGATGACAAGGCTGCAATATAATCACAGTTGAGCACGGTGGAGAGCGGCAGCTGGCACGGCACAGCATGGCTCTGCCAGGCACACAGCGGGCACATGGGCTCACAGGCCACCACAGATAGCACAGAGTGGGCTGCACAGGGTGGTCTTCATGGGGCAATCCACACAAGGCCATTTGCCTGGGCAGGGCAAACCATTTGCACGGGGCATTTGTGTGCATGAAGAAAAGAGTGTGGCCAGCAGGTCAAGGAAGGTTCTCCCCCCCCTCTACTCTGCCCTGGTAAGGCCACTTCTGGCATATTGGGTCCAGTTCTGGGGTCCCTGGTACAAGAGAGACAAGGAACTACTGGACAGAGTCCAGCAGGGGCTCCAAAGCTCCCCCACTATGCTAGAATTCTGTGATTCGCACAGACCATTTGCACGGGGCACTCACACAGACTGGGACTGGTGGCCTGATGCTCCCCGGGGACACCATGGTCTCAAGCAGGGATTTTTTAACTTTACCAGCACATTTTCCAAACTAATGTCTAATGTCACCCTCCCCCCACCCCCGGCAACAAGACCTTCAGGGATGCTCCCCAGGTCATCCCCCTGCATCCCGTCCTCGCCTCGTGGGGCTGATGGAAGAGGGCTCGAGTCAAGGTCGCTTCCTGTTGATGTCCCTTTGTCGGGCAGGACAAATGGCTGGGACCGTGGCCGTCCTCCTCAAGGATTTCCCGTCCCCAAGAACATCGCGGTCTCTTGGAACAGCAGCTCCCGGCGAGGCTGGCCAAACGATTTTGCTGCTAATTAGTTGTTGATAAGAGCAGAATCTGGAAAGGGCTGGGGGGGGTCTCCCGCTCCCCTCCTTGTCACTTGTCCCTAACCCATGTCCCATGGTGAGGAGGGGGACACGGACCTCGCTCAGCCCCAAGTCTCCTGCCCCTAACCCATGTCCCATGGTGCTTGGGAGAGGGACAAGGACCCTGTTCGGCCTCATGTCACTTGTCCCTAACCCATGTCCCATGGTGGGGACAGGGACACAGACCCCTCTCAGCCCGTTTCAGGGGTGCAGTGACGCTGCAGTGACACCTCAGCATCCCCAGGAAGGAACTTGACCTGGCTGCCCTTTTGTTCTCAGTGCAAAGCTGCCCGTCCTGCAAGGCTGTGATAAGTAACGCACCAGAGGATGGGGGCAGGCGGGAATGGGGGGCAGGGAATGGGCCCAGTTGTGGGGTACATGGGGCCAGGGGATGCTCAGATCCCATGGATGGGCTGAGGGTGTAGCCAGGGCCATCCTGCAAACTTGGGGCAGAAAATGGTCTTGGACGAGCATCCACTGGCTACATCCTGGCAGGTGACATCAACACTATGCCAGGGCTCAGGGCAGCAAGAGGGCAAAGTCACACTGGTCCCTAAAACTCTCCTCACATCCCACAGGCACCACATGCCCTCCCCATGCCGTGGCCACAGCCCTGGAGTCCTCATCATCCTCCCAAGGCAGCCACGGGGAAACTGATCCACCATTAGGAGCATCCCTGGTACCCAAACACCTTCATCCCAAGGGACACAGATATTTATAGCCACCACCGCACCCACCTTGGCACCAGCTGCCGGGGATGGCCAGCACAGAGCCTTCAGCAATGGCACTGGCAGCAGAGTCAGGCACAGGGCCGAGCATTGCTGCCACAGGGCCCCAGGAGGGAGCTGGCACCACACACATCCCCAGAACGTGGCGTTCCTGGAAGGTTTTCCCTGGCACACAGTCCCCATCCTGTCCCTGCTGGCCACCAGCACCTCCCCACTGGGTTTTAAGGACTTTCCTAGATGTTTTCTGGTGGATTAGCTGTGCCAAGGCTCCCTTGCACTGGCTCAGGAGCATCATGGCAAAGCCTCTTCCCCAGAGGATGCAGCTGGAGAGGGGCACAGAGACAGGAATGGGGACAGCTGTGGGATGGGGAGATGCAACGTTCCTGCATCCCCTCCCAGCGTGGACAGCGCTAATGGGATCTGCATGATGATTATGGAGCTCATTTATCAGGCTCTGATGGGATCTGGGAAAATTGAATTCCCGGCCATCTGCATCTGGAGAGGAATTTAATTTGGGACAGAGCTTCAGAGCAGGGCCTGGGGACTGGCAGAGCTGCCTCCCTCATCGGGTGTGCGAGAAACTCTTATTTTCCGTAGAGAAGAGGGTTTGGTTATGGGATCCAGCTCTCAGACACCATGGAAGGGTCTGGGAATTGTGGAAAACTCGCTACTCAGATGGAAAAACAGAAGAATGGCCAGGGGAAGCCCAAACCCACCCATTAAATGGTTCCTCATAGGGTAAGGTTTCCAGTGCTGGGGTTTAATGGAGCAGCACCAGGCCAGGCAGCATCAGCAGTCAAATGGGGGTCCCATCTCCAACCCTCTTGTCCATGGCTGGTCCCAAAGCCATGCTGAGGCCACCTAAAGGTGCCAGGCACTATGTGCCTGCCAGAGCCATGGGCATCATCCTGCCTGGAGCATGGGTGGCAGAGGAATATGTCTGTGGGTACCTGCTCTGAGCCAAAAAGCAGCGTGAAAATCCCACACCACAGCCAGGGAGGATTTGCTGATGGATTTGGCAGCATCCCAATGGAGCTGGGCTGGGAGCAGCGATCCTTTCTCCTGCACCAAGAACAGGGAGTCTCGGGAACCAGCCCTGCTCCCCATCTGCTACCCTCCGCATCCCTCAGCATCTCCCTCCTCGGGGCAGGTCCCTACCATCCTCTCCCCTGTGCCCATGCAAAGATCCAGCAGCTCCAGATGCCAGCCTTGTCCCCAAGTCTCACCTCTAGGAGGGTCACCCTACAGCTAGTTTGCCTCCTCAGCCCCAGAGGGGATCAGATCCCCTGATCTCTGCCATCACCTCCCCGCAAAATGTCTCAGCTTGGCTCCAAAAAGCTAAGGCCAACCACAGCACCCATTGCAGATGGGAGGATGATGCCGCAATGCCAGACCTAGCACGAGAAATTCCTCCCCTCTAGCAAACCCCAAAGGTCAAACATCCCCCCCCAGTGCCAGCTGCCCCCAGCCCGCCTCCGCATCTCCCAGTTTGAATGCCTGCAAGCTGCCCCACCCTGCTCAGAGTGCACCAGAAGCACCCAAACCCCACCTCCTCCATCCCTGGGGTGCAGTGCAGGGCCATTTCTATCCCCCTCCCCCCCCACCCCAGATAGTTTCCACATGCCTGGAGGTGGCCACAAGCCTTGTGTGATGCCATGGGGGCATGAGAAGGATGGGACCCACAGCCTGAACCCCACAGCCCCACCAAATAGCAGTGCCAGGGCCCACGCCATGCCAGCGTGGGTCGATCCTGCAGCCGTGAGCAGTTGCTCCCCGAAGCAGCCGTTCAGAAAAAGCTTTTGCCAGTGGGGATCCCTAGGCGAGGGACCACTGGGGTGTACCCACCCACCCCAGTTTGGGGGTCCCACTCATGCCCCCCTGGCCCTGCAGGGTGGGGGAGGAAGCCAGCCCTGCCTCACGTCATGGAAAGAAGAGCCCCGGCCCTTTTCCTCCCCTTTATTGCCCTGCTGATGTGTTTGTGTCCGCTGGAGGAAACGCCGGGACAAACGCCGGCACACGCGTGTCCCCACACCGCCCTCAACACGTCCCCTGCCCCGCCCCACCAACCCAGCCGGCCCCCACACATGGGGAAACTGAGGCAGGAGCAGCCCCACGTCTCGCACCAAGGCATCCCGAGAACCCTGGCAAAGGCGTAGGTTGGGGAGCGGGGGGAGGCAGTACCTGAGCGTGGCCCCCTCCAAGCCCCTGGGCACAGCGTGCCCCCCCACCCAGCTCCTTCCTGCTTAGCCAGGCTGCGAACACATATCAATTAGGGTTTGATTCATGGGCCAGTCAGCCAGTAATTGCATTGGAGCTGGCAGCTGGGAGGGAGAGGAGGCACAGGCATCTTCAGCCTCACCCCACAGCAGGGAGGGGGGTGTATCAATAAAACCCCAAGCCCTATATACCCCTACTCAGGCTTGGGGATGGGGGTCGCTATTGCAGCCAGCACCCAGGACACCACTGAGGACTGTGGTCCTGGAGCATTTTGGGAGGAGGTTGGATCTGTCCTCGGTCAACCATCCCTCAAACGTCCCTGGTCATGTCCCTTTGCCCCATGGCCTCACACGCCTGGAGAGGTGGATCTGTCCCATTGCACATGTCATCCCACTGGCCCCTGACCCTCCTCCTCCTCAGTGTCAGCACAGGAGCTCCCAGACCAGACTGGTGGTCCAGGTTAAAACCAGCCGCCCACACACATCTGGGTGGCTTTTGTTCCCACAGAACTGGGGGTTGTGGCTTCCTTCCAGGTCACCCCACACCTCTGGGTCCCCTCGGGGAGACTGCACTCAGGGGCTTGGTGCCCACCCAGCTGTGAGCACCCTCCTGGGACAAGGCTAGTTGGGTGCCAGGACCAAGGGGGTGTCACATGGACACCCTGCACCACAGAAAGGGATGCTTGCCCTGGCCAGTAAGGAGTCACATGTCCTGTCCTGTGCTGGGTGACAGCTCTGATGTCCCCAAGCTTCATCCTGCCCCTCCAGGAGGGCTCAGTGTACCCCACAGCAAGCACCAGCCCCTCTCGAACGCGGACCAGCCCAGATCAGCTTCTTTCCCTCCGTCAGCAGCTTTTGGCTGTTTCCCGGAGAGCGTTTCCTTCCCTTCGTTTCCCAGTGCAAAGCCCCCGTGTCCCTGCCTTGCTCTGGCCTTGAACCCGGAGCCACCCGCTGCTCTCCTGCCCAGCCTGACCCCACCCGGAGCGGGGTAGACAGCCCACACCCACGGGGGGGACCGCGGCCACCTAAAACCATCGGCAAACGGCTCAGGGGTCCGGCACCACAGACAGATAGACAGCAAAATGGAGTGGGAACACTCTGGACTGGGGTGAAATCTCTCCGGACTGGAGTGAATCCCTCCGGACTGGGCTGAACCCTCCCGAGCTGACCCTTCTCCAAATTTTGGTGCGTTTATAGGTGTAGGAGAATAAGGACCAAACATTTTCCCATCCACATACTGGGGTGTAGCCTTTCACCCCGCCAAAATACGTAACTCCTGCAAGGAGGGTGGACAGGGTGCTGCTGGGGTGGTCTGTTGGGGGTCCTCCTTTCCCAGTACAATCCTCTCCAGAACTGGCCCCATGCTGGGGGGCGCTGCCTTGCTCCTGTCCCTGCCCACAGCTCAGCTTTTGGGGCTCCCGCTGCAAGCAGAGCAGGTTGGGGGAAACACGGGGGGGGGGGGGGGGCCGTGGGGCCCCCACCCCCGGCCCCCCTGCGACCCCCAGAGCAGAGGGACGTCCCCCCCCCCGACCCCCCCCGAACCCCCCCCCCCACAAAACCCACGCCCCAAAGCGCCCCTCCAC
>WTSP01007194.1:0-18605 GCA_025331215.1 Actenoides lindsayi | reverse complement strand
GCACGGCTCCCGTTCGTAGAAAATTTATTGAGGGTAAGATACAACAACTCCGACATCGCACGAAGGGGGTACGGGGAGGAGGGGGCGCGGGGGGCAAGATGCAGGGGGAGGGACACACGCTGTTGAATATCAACAGTACTAAGAGTGGAAGTGGCGCAGGGCTGGGTGCAGAGGTCAAGGAGGGCGTGTGGAGGTCCCAGGACTAGGCGTAGAGGTCCTCCCGGTCGGCGGAATAGACCTCCCCTTCCTGCAGCAGGGCAAAGTTGAGGAAGTGAGAAGGGCGATGGACCTCGTGGTAAAACTCCTTGGGGTTGGCGAGCTGCAGCTCGTACTTCATGTTGGGGTCGTGACGAACACCTGGAAGAGAAGAGATGATCACCCACCTGAAAGTCCCTCCTGCCTCCACCACTCAGCAGGAGCTTCATAAAGCCCTCTAAGGTCACAAAGCAATTTTTAAGCAAACAATGCAGGAAGAGAGCATTCTAAATCTACAAAATCATCACCCTTCGGGTTTCCCGCATTAGAGATTTAGAGCAATGCCCCCATCATCCCTTTCTGCTAGTCGAGGGTTTTCTCTGCCCTTCTCTTAATTTCCTGACCCCCTCCCTGCAGCTGTCTGCGGTCCATCATAGCAGGGCCTCCTGTTACTCCCCAACCAGGCACAAGTTTTCTCTTGCATTTTCCACTGTCACCTCTTCTGCCTGACAGAGATTAATTATTCAGCAGCAACAGATTCAGCGGCAACAGACCAGACACTACAATCCAGAAAGACGACTACTTCTCCTTTTGATCAGAGTTTGTTCTCTTGCCACCAATAAAAAAACCAAAAAAATCATTGAGAACTGACACCCCAGTGCTGGTACCAAGGGAAGGTCACACCACAATACTGCTATCCCCAAACAGCCACTCTGAGGAAGGTCAAGCTTCAGAACAAGTGAGAACACTTCCCTAAGGAGCCATTTCCTTCTCCTCCTCAAGCCTTTCACATTCCCATCCCTTCCCCAGCACAGCTCACCCATGAAGTTGTAGTTCCAGGAGCCTTGCGCTGGAACCATGAAGAAGCCAAGGAAGCGATCGGACAGCAGCATCTGCACCCTCTCGTAATGGGAGGGCAGGTAGCCCTTGGGGTTGTTCCCTTTGTCCGTGTTCTGCCTGCCCCACTCGTAGCCGCTCGGGGTCAGTTTGTAGGCTGTCAGCGTGCAGGAGCCTGGTGTAAAACTGAAGGGAAGGAGAGATGGGGCAAGTGAGACTCACGTGGGGTGGAGGAGGGAAACCAGAAATGAGCAAACGCTCCCTTTCTGCCATATTTTTAGTTTGAGAGCTCAATGTGTCCCCAGGCCCTGTGAGAAGCCTCCGTGCCTCTCACCTGCAGGTGATGATGATGGTCTTCTCCCCATCCCAGGAGGGGTTGTCAGCCATGACCTTGGCATGGGTGGTGACATCCTGCGGTGAGAGCTGAGGGGACTCATTTGGTTGGGTGTGAATCCACCCCAGAGGTTCCATTTCCTGGAAAAACGAGAGTGTTTCAGAGAGAAATGAAAGACGTTTAAAATAAGACCCCTTCAAGCATGGCAGAAAGTGCATGGGGATCGAAGGCTTTCTTCCACCAGATCCCAGATCGGGTGGCCTCGGGACGAGCCTCTGAAGTCCCATAACAACAACAGACCAAGGGGAGCTGCCCCACCACCTTTAGGTCCCTGTCACTGAAGATGGTGGATCTTTGACCTACACCAAGAGCAGAAGCTCAACTCACCTTGAGATATTCATGCTGCGGCAGCTGCCCCGGGAGATGCACAGTCTGGTGCGTTCCCCACTGGGGCACCATCACAATGCACCGGATCTCCTTCACTTGGGGGTTATCAGGTGGGCTCACTCCATACAGGTAACCTGCAATCTAGGAACAAAGACACCCGCTTCAGAAGCCCATGACCATGTAAGTGGGTGAGCCCTGCCTTTAGCTCCTGAGGACAGTATCTCTTGGCCAGAAGGCTCTCACTACAGGAGGACACCATAGTTTTGTTCAGTGCCGAGTTCCCACCAAGTCTGGGCCCAAGGAGTGACCGGGACACGGTTAGAACTTCTGTGCTCAGCAATGCTGCCAGTGTCTGTCTCGACCACAAAGGGCTTCACACGGACAACAACAAATTCCCAGCTCTTCACCACTGTTCCTGACTGCCCAGGGCTCCACGAGCCCCAGCAGCGCGGGCTACAGCCGTGCCGGACTCACCACACACTCACCTGGGCCCGCAGATCGGAGATGCAGATGAATTTCTTCAGCACGTTCTTGGGCAGAATGTAGGTATAGCCCGTTTCCTTTATGTCGTCTGATGAAACGTAAATGTGGTTTGTTCGCAGGTGGAGGTTGGCAGCAGAAATTGCTCTGTGAAGGGGAGAGGATCGTTAGAGGGTGCACAGCTCCCTTCCCGAGCGCGCCGACCCGTCCCAGCGCACGACAGCCCCGCCTGCCTTCCTACCTGACTCGCCACTCGGTCTTGGAGGAGAAAGTCTGGGTTTCATAGTTGCTGGTGGTGGAGGTGATGATTTCATCCCCGTGTTTGTTAACGGTGCGGGTCTGCGTGGCTGTCAGTTGGGACTGCTCCTTGGTTTGCTTCTCAATTTCCGCAATCTGCTGTCTCTGCTGGGAGGGGGCAGAGATCTCCATGCCCAGGATGATGTCTCGGATCTCTGACTGTGTCAGGGATGCAACATTCACACTGGAAGAGAAAATCCACTCGAGTCAGGCATTTCAAAATACATTCTGGACCCTTCTCACCAATGCAGAAGGTCAGAACACGCACTCAGAGCGCTAAGAAAAACAAACCCGCTAATTTTTAGACAGGAGGAGGGACCAAATCACTCGATGCACAGATCAGAAAGGGTCTGGTGCAGACACTTTTGTCTGCCATACTAGAAAGCAATTTACAATAACAACAAGATTCCCTACAAAGCTGACAGTTCATTGCTGAAGGCCCTTGAAAGGCTTCTGCTCTCTGTAAGGAGCCCTCTGGCCACACATTTAGAGCTGACAGAGTTATCTGAGCTGGACAGTGGCTTACTTGTTCTTCTTGCCGTAGTCAGCAAGGATGAGATCCTTCAGCTGCACCTCCACCTTTATCCACTCCTCATCTGTCAGCGTTGGCCAGATGTGGTGAGGCTCTGTTATGGTTGTCTTGTCTGGTTTCAGAATGACTTTGGCTCGATCGTTATTCACATGCAGTGCCCGGAGAATCAGAATCAGACGAGAGAACGCCTTGGTGAAGATATAAAAGATGCAGTCAGTCAGAAAGAAGGAAACCAAATATCCAAGGCCCTAGTAAAGCTCTTCCCTGCTTGGGCACAGCAGCACTGCATGGGAAACACCGGTGGAAACAATCTGAAGGAAAATCCAGGCAGACTCGGAGCCAAGAGCTCCCAAGTAACATATTGTGAGGGATCTCTGAAGCTTTGGCCCCTGCGTCATTTATCAGTGGCAAAGCAAAATGCAGCCTAGGCAGGCTGTGCTCACCGTGTAGGAAGAGATGGTTTTCAGCCAGTCATCGTAGAGATTGAAGAGAACCATCTGGGGTTCAGTAGCTTTCAGGATGAGATCGCCAAACTTTTCCACTTTCAGACAGGCCTGGAAGGGCAGCTGCAACTCAGAGCCTTTGATCACAATATTGGGGAAATCCAGCAAGTGCACCTGAAGTTTATCGAGAAAAGGAATTAGCTCACAACTACTGCAGAACATCAGTCCACATCAAGCCTTCACAGGACTGTTCTGCAACGTCTCAAAGATTTGACGGTGTCCCCACAAAGCAGTATCTCCATTGTTACCTCAAGTGGGTCCAACATGCCCTTCCGTGTCACTATGATCTGCTTGGGCTGCTCCTCCACAGGAAGCGACCGAATCAAGGCAGCCACTTCTTCAGCAGTCTTCCACTTGGCCAGCTACAGAAAGACAGCAGGGTTAGAGCAACACCCCGCTGCCAACAGCAGTGTCTCCATGGCTTTGGGAATTAGAGGCTCAAACCAAATTCTAAAAATACAACTCTGAATTGATGGCTTGTTCCAGCTCAGTGACAAGGCCCAGCACTTCCTTCTGACTGACCACAGAGGGCAGTTCCCAGTCCTGGAGTTCAGTTCCTCCTGACTGGCTCAGAAGAAACAGCTGGCTACACCACCTCCCTGGCTCTGACACCCCGCATTCTCAGGCACTGGATGTACGGCCAAGTGCAACACGATTTGCTGTAACAGCAACTGTTTCTCAAGCCCTGCTTGAAGACGTAGGCTCTTTATGCCTCAAAGCCACAAAACCCTTGCAACATCACCACGTGCACTCTCCTGCTTCTCTATCCCGTGCTAACGCTTGCCTGGGCACAGGTTACACACAGGAGCTCCAAACTTGTTAGAGGCAGGAGGATGAAGACCCTCATGATGTCTTCTGCTCAAGTGAGTGTCGCAAGCAGAGCCCATCCCCAGCCAGGACGTACCTGTCCCAGACGCTTCTGTCCTGCCCACACAGATGTATGGATGATCTTCAGGAAGAGCTGTCCAGTTCTGGGGTTGAAGATGAAAATAGCTCCATTGATGGGTTTTGTGGTCAAATTTCCTTCAAAAGTCTGAGAAAACAAGTGAGAAAGTAAGAAGTACAGGGAGAAAAGTGTCACCTATCCACACCTTGACACAACAGCTGACTCGCTGTGTACTTTGCCCAGAACTGTACAGGAAATGCAAAAGCTGTCCTGGGCACACCACAAAAATGTGGGTCTGTGGTTTGGACCCAGTTTTCCTTTGCACATGCCTCCACAGACACGCTGAGCACGGTCCTTTCCCCCTGCAGATACACCTCTAGCCTCACCTTGTGAATGGTCACTCTGTACACATTGGTGTCATCAACAAACCAGATGATCTGGTTGGAGAAGAGCTCTCCGTAGTTCTGGGAGGAAAGGTAAGGTTCTGTGGGCTCAGACGAGTACAGCTGCAATCCCTTGCGGATTCGTTCCCTCAACACATAGAGCGCAGGATTTGCTTTCATAATTTTGGCCATAGCCTGCTGGATCAGAGGTTTGCTCCCAGGGAACCAGTTCCCATAAGCACTGAAGAAGAAAACAAACAGAAGACTCTAGCTGTTGCCATCAGCCTTGTCAACAGCCTGATAAATCTCCTAAAAAACCCGAATGATTAGTGCTCTGGGAGAACTGAACCATCATTACCCAATGAGCAGACACTGGGCAACCTGAAAGAACTGCTTGGATTCCTTATCCCATTCTCTGCATACCTCTGGCTCCTGCTTTCTCCCCTAGTCCTCCTGCCCAGAACACAACCCAGTCTGGAGAGGCACCAGGACGCAGCCAGGAACTACCAGTGACAGTTAAATACAGAAGGTGTGGATCTCACCTGTGCAAGTTATAGGCCAGATCGATGGCAATGAGCACACCAGTGGGAGATGGGTAGATACTCATGTTGTCTGTAGTGTAGTCCAGGAACTTGGCTCTCGCATAGCGCTCGATGTCATGGGAATCGTAATCTCCCCAGCGCAGCTGGATATCTATCCAGTACTTCTGAGTGGTGGTGCTGTCCATCACATCTCTGGGGAGAAAGCAAGACAGAAGAATGTAATCTTGCACAAAACCCTCCTGCCGTTGCTGCATGTCTTTGACAGAGAGTAACTGCCACCAGGCACAAACACTGGAGCCAGCTACTGTCTGGACACCACTCTGAGAAGGGACCCTACTGCTCTCTTCATACAGCAGCTGAGCGCAGAAGCTGTAAGAGAAACCCTCAGCCACCAGTGGGGTTCAGCTGCAGGTTTAAACAAAGCAGCACAGTTACTACTCTAGTGTGTAGTCATGAGTTATCCCCTCCCCCCGCGGTCTGTCTGGTGATAATTCAGTGGAACTGAACACAGCACAGGAGCAGACAGTGTCCAATTCACTTCAGATCGTGGCCCTAGGACAGCACAGCTTTGTAGGGTTTCCTGAAGAACCCTTCAGAGCTCCTGAGCTCTGGGCTCAGAGGAAAGGCCAACTGAACATAGAATGGGAGCAAAGACAGTGCTCATGTTTTGCAGAAGGCAGTCCTAGGAGGTGCTGCAACCACCTACCCAGGCCAGCCCAGAGCTTTGCCAGGCATGACTGCATCCTGTGTCCCCAAAGAAAACCAACCCTAGGTGCCCAAGAGACACAGGCTTTGGCTCAGGATGGCAGGTTCAGCAGCTCTGCTCTGCAGCAAGATCAAGAAGAGGGAAAAGGGAAACACGCACTTGGAATCTGCGAGCAACGATGGACGTGACACATTCCACTTATAGGAAGCAAAGAGAAGGATATCTGCGCAGGAGGAATTCATCTTGTACGACTTCCTGGGATGGATTGTCTCTTTCTGCACTGTCTCAATCTCCAGGGCATCCAGCTCTTGATCAAACACCTGGGGAAAGGCAGTCAAAGATGAGCTGCATTCAAGCCACCTAGCTAAAGAATCGAGCCTCAACACAGAGCTAAAACCGGCACCCAGGAAAATCCCTTCACTATCAAACTGCTGAAGAAGCAGGTAGCCCTGCTACAGTCCCTGGGACAATTTCTTGCTAGCAGGAAACTGCTGGTACACAAGGAGCACATGTGCCCTGTGCAGCCACAGAGAGAGTTTATGCTGCTCACCTGACACAAATCCATCACAATGCTCTCGTGGATCTTTTGCCACAAGTGAGCTCGGAAAATCTGAATGAGAGAAATCTTCAGCGTGGGGATCTTGCCGTGCATGAAGATGCCAGTCAAATCCAGCTGCACCTGAAACCCGACGTACACCTGCAAAGGAAAAACAGCTGTCAGGACACACAACATCACAACTGGTGAAGCTTAGGAAATAGAACAGCTACTGTTAAGGAGGTTTAGTTCACGAGATGTTCTGAGGACTTAGTTTGATCAATTAACCGCTGCCATTTAATTGGAAGTTCCTACAGGTACAAACTTCATTTGGGTACTTACGTTGGCTCTGTTAATGGTAGGAGACCACCACAGGGTGAATCTTCTGTTTGGAATTTGGTTCAAACCAGACCTCTGGGCATTCGTCAGCTTCTTCCACTTCATGGACTCCTCAAAGCCACTGGCCTTCTCCCTAGAAAGGGCACATAATCCATTGTATAAGATGTCCCTCATCTCCGCTGACTGACACGTGCCACATGTCACAGAGGCAGGGAACACACAGTGGGATCAGGGAAGAGTGTTTCACACAAACAAATTTGGATCTGCATGCTGAAGTTCAGCTACAGCCCAATCCCAGGTGCCCTCACAACTGAACTTTCGATACAGTGTTCTCGGGCAATAACTGAAAAACATTGACTCGACAGAATCAGTGCAGCTTGAGCTGAGGACTTCTCCTGGTGCACCACTAAGCTCCAGTTTGGAAGACAAGGTCACATCAAGGTTTCTCTCACCAGAAGAGACCCTCCCATGTGGGGAAGTAAGTGCCCTTGAAGAGAGTGTGCTCCAAAATTCCCTCCACTCCACCGAGTGCCTGGATCATATCTGTGCGGTAGTTGTTCAGGTTCCAGAGTTTGCCATCATGGCGCTGATGTGTCCACCAGAATGGGTTCTGTTTCAGGACCTGGAGACAACAGTCCACTAGTGAGCAGATTTGTACTCAGATCATTTAACTTGGTTGCACTAACTGAAAAAACCAAGATGATGATGTCAGTGAACAAGTAAAAAGTCTAATGTCCTTAATCCCGGAGGACACTGCTCATCTACAACACAAGTTCAGTCAGTCCTACCATGCAATTCAGACTAGGCAGAATCCAAGATGATGTTTTTATCTTTCAGGCACTGACCTTCTAAGGAGTTACCATCAGAGGCTTTAAATAATAAATTTTTCCACCATTATTAAAAATTAAGATTTTGGAATATTTGTTTTGGGATCTTTTTTCCCCCACCACCACCATCAGCACTGATTTCTTAATACTCAGTTGTGCCAAGTGTGGCGTTCCCCAAGATGCTGCAATGCTTCCAAAGTGGTTAGATACAGATTTTGGAGCATCTGGTTCTCAACAACCTCTACTACTCCCAACAGATGGCTCTAGGTTCTTCCTGCTGCAGACAGACAAGGAAGTGTACCAGCAGGGCAAAAGGACATGGTCAGAACAGGCACCTGAACCTCACACTCAGCCAGAAAAGTTCCCAGTCAATACCTGATACTGTTTGAAGTCAGTCCTGACTCGCCACCCTTTGTCATAAGCTAGGGTATGCCGGTCCTTCTGGAACAGGGTGTTAATACGAGGAATTCCCCTGTCCCAGGAGTCCTCCAGATCCTCCAGCGTCAGACGCCTGAAGTAAAAAAAAAACACCAAGCCCCACACTTTGTTATCTCTCAATTATACAGCAATACGTTAATGAGTATTTGAGATGATGAGATCACAGAAATAACGCAGACCTCGGGGCTCTAGCAGATGTTCTAAAATGCCAAGCACCCAGAGGCTGAAGCGAAGTGTCTGCAGCTATCACTATGAACTTGCTGGTGTCGGCCAAAAGAAAAAGCCTGCCCTTGTAAACATGCAGAACTAACTGCAAATGATTGGGTCTGATGTCAGCTCTTCCAGGCCCCACCTGCCACACCAGTCCCCTCAAACTGCACGTTCCGCCTGCAGAGTCCACCCCTTCTCCAGAGGTTAGACAGCAGTTCTGCAGGCAGCTTGTAGCACATATCACAGAGCCAAAGTCTCCAGAAGCCCGAGATGGTGCCAGGCTCCCAGCGTGGCCTGTCCTCCCCCACTGCTCTGACACAGCAGACACACCTGTTCTGGGCTATAGCCTCCTGGCGCTTAAGGGCGTACTCTGCCCACACCCTCTGGGAGTCAATGAATTCACTCTCCCACGGCTGGATGTAACGGTACAAATTCGGGATGAGCTGGTCCTCCTCATGACTCATTCCCGAACGGAAGTGAGTGATGCCAACATCTGTCTGCTTGGACCACCTGGAGCAAAGAGGTACGAGAGTGAGGCAGGAGCGATAGGACTTCACAGGTCATGCTGCCACGACCCTACTGTAAAGGCAACAAACCTCTACAGCACGGCACGGTTCAGCATTCTCAGATATTTTTATGGGAAAGAGCATTTAACAGAACACTCCACCCAAGCAGGCATTAGAACAGCACAGCTCACCTCAGGTCGGACTGTGGGATGAGGACGTGGCCCATGGAGAGCATGCCCAGCCCGCCCAGCTCTTTAGGAGTGTAGAACACCACTGGTGGAAAACGGCTGGGCATTTTGGAATTCAGACCAATCTTGATTCGAGTCTGGATTTTATTCTCACACTTGACCAGCAAATCGAGCAACTCCTGAGTATTTACAACAGCTTCCCGGAAATATGTCATCAAGCCAATCAGAGCTGTATTCCATTTATTGACAATCTAGAAAGGAAAGCAAAGGATCAGTTCTCAGCCCATTCTCCAAGCATCTGCAGAACGCTCTGTCACACATCTCACCTTAGTGAAGGTCGTGGAGCCAGATGCCATGAGGATCTGCCTCACTCTGTTATGAAATCTCTGCATAGACTCGTCGTCCACACGCAGGAAGCACTGAGCTGTGCGCTCCTTGGTGACCTACAAGAGCACAGGCCCATCAGTTCCTTCCTGGGAGCCCCCTCTCCAACACAGCCAGTACAATAAGCTCTTTCCATCAGGTATTTATGCAACACGGCGAGAGAAGAGGCTGAGCAGCACCTCTATAGACCCCATCATCCCCAACTAAGGATTCCCCGTCCCTCCCTGGATGGAAGTTTGTACAGAGCTCATTTTAACTCTACCTTCTGGTGGCCCCAGTTAGACAACGGGCCAACACACATCGTTAGCCTCCCCTGGCAGCTGTAAGCCCCCTACCTCATTCTGCAGGTTCCAGACACCATCCTTGTGGGTGAACTCCTCGTAGCTGGTACGGCACTTGGGCAAGATACGGCACTCAAACCCACACATGTTAAACAGCAAATTGGGGTTATCCTTGCTGTAAACGGACACGAAGCTGTTCTCCCACTGCACTGTGGTGACTGATCGAGGCAAACGGTTCTTGATATCCCAGAATACAGCACGACCACTGAAAAAGAAGATGAGTACAGTGACAGGCTGCCTGTTATCGAAGCAAAATAGAAACCAGGCAAGTTCCCAGTGCTTTCCTAGCACTGCAGTCTCTCACACCTATCACTCACTGTCAGAATAACACCACAGACCCCTCACCACTTCTTACTTTCTTCCTGAGCACTTGTCTATCATGCTCCACTGATTATTTATTACAACTAGTTTTCACACCCCCTTTTTTTTCCCCCCCAGGTCACAGCACTTACAGGTTCACATCATGTTTCATGAGGCGCATCCGAGCGTCTCGGGGCCAGCACTTCTTGTTGTTGTAGCCTACAATGTTCTCATTGTTGGGATCTGGATGCTCTGTCAGGTATCGCTGAATCAAGTCTCTTGCCTCATCTGCTGTAAACCTGTAAACGCACAGATAATGATCTGGAGTTACACGACCAACTTCTCAGAACACCAGTCTGCCCAGTCAGCTAAGCAGCCCAGAGGCCTCACCTGAAGAAGATGTGAATACGGTCAATGTATCTGCAGAAGAGGCGAATGGGATGGGCCACCTCTGTGGCAATGTCTTGGAAGCTGAGGAAGTCATTTGGCATCTGGGGAGGCCCAGCCATTTCACTGGCACGGTGCAGACCCAGCACCAGCAGGTCCATGACAAGCCCATAATACTGGACAATGAAGGAAGCAAACTGCAGCCCACGAATAATCCCATAGGAGTTTGTGTGATTCATGTCCTGAGGAAATGAAGGGGAATTGTGAGAACCTGGCACAATACATCAGAGACCTTCTACCTGAGCGGTTGCTCTTTAGCAAGACCCAGAAGGGTTTTCTTCTTCATCACCTCTGTCTGGCAAGTCTTGTGTCCCCTCCTTCCCCACAGCTCCAAAACCTCTCCGTTTTACACTCCAAATACCCCCTTTCCTGATAGCAATCATCACCTTGTAGTTGATCACCACGTTGTTCTTGGCTGTCATGTAGTCAGCGATGTTGTGATCAACAATGAGACGCAACAGCCTGTTGAGCAACGTCAGGTCAATCTTCTCATACATCTTCTCAAATCGAGATTCCAGCATCACGTTGCATTCACCTTCACTTGTTTCCCAAACATCTTGCAGATTATTAATGCCTGAGAAGACAAACAAGCTCGTTACATTACTTGACACATCAGAGTGCAGCAGCACTCTTCTGGGCACAGGAAATCAACGTATTTCCTGTGATGCCAGATTTTTCAGCCTCTGGTCCTTCCAGTCTATCCAGAAACTGGAATAGAAATATGTCATCAGCCACAAACAGTGTGGAAGTTCTCCTCCAGTATATGCATGTGTATAACCTACAAAATAGGCTCTGATTGCAATGACCATGGACTGCAAGTCGCAAATACAAAAACTCAGCTCCCAAGGGAACTTGAAGCGCGCACTCGGGGCCCACAGCAATAACAACACTCATTTTTGCACGGGATACAAGACCCCACTAACCTTGGCACCACTTGTACACCAACAGTGGAGGAGGTTCAGTGTCAGCTGGTTTGATCCACGGAGGGAAGAGTCTGCGCTTGTCGGCCTCGTACCACAAGTACTGATCCAGATAAGCATCCGTGATTTTCTCCAAGGGTTCGACGTCATAAACAGGAACTAAGTGGCTGTAGAGATCCATGAATTCAATACCCACCTGAAAAAGAAGAGGCAAAACTGAAGCTTATAGCTGACAGAGAACACAAAAGTCTTAGTGCAATTTAGCTCCTGAATGCAGTGTAACTTTTAGTATGGTCTGGCTTTCTCCTGGACGCTTACCTCCTTGAAGGCTCTCTGAGTTAAAAGGTGTCGTTTGATTCTGGACAGAGCTTCGTGAGGATTATCATAAGCCTGCTCAATCAAGCCCAGCTCCTCTCTCTGCGACTGATTTAGGCGAGATTTCACACTGAAAGCAAGAAAGAACAGCTCACACACCTGAACAGGAACAAACTGATGGCCACTGCATTAAATGGATGAAAAACACCGTTCATCCAAGCAAATCAAGACAAGATTTGCAACTCTTCACAATCCACATCCCCCAAGTTCAGAAGCACAGCATTGGTTTTGCCCCACGTGTCAGAGTCCATGAGGAACCCCCAGGCAATCCTGGCAGTACCACTACCTACAGCCTTTAAATTTTACAACATATTCAATTCCAGGTATAACAGAAAAGCTTCAGAAGCCTTTCCCAGTGCAGATGTTTTCCCCTGCAGAACACAGTCACTTCCCACTGCTTACCTGTAAGCTTCCTTCAGCCTCTCCAGGGCTAATATGAGCAACTTGGTGTCATGCTTGTAGGACAGTGGTGGAAAGGGGATAGGTGAGAACCTCCTGCTTTCCAGCCAGTGCACCGTGGTTGTGTACACAGCAACAGCCTCTTCCGCGGTGATGTACGGCCCGTCCTGCAGAACCACACCGTCAGCATTAGTCAGTGAAAGTTTTTCTATGAAAATAGCATCAATCTGGACAACCTCAGGCAGGAGAAAAGTACCTTCAAGTAATTATGCTGCCGTTCCTGCTCAGCTTTTAAGTAGAGTCTGGTCAGCCGGCCCAGATTCTTCTTACAGACAGTTTTGTCTACAGTGGCACCCCGACGGATCCGCTCCCTGTTGTAGTGAGCTGTATTTGTCCACCAGTCAGCTTTTGCCTTCACATACCTCAGGATCATGTTTTCAATAGGAGTTGGCAGCCCTGGCACCTGGGGAGGGACAGTAACTTGAGGGGAGCAGGAATGGGAACCTTCACCAGAGCAGTTCAACCTGGGAGCTGTTAAAATTGAACTAAAAGGTCAAGCAAGAGATTTACCTTCCAGGGGATATTGGCCTTCCAGCACCGCCAAGCCTCACTCAGATGCTGCAGGATGGTTCTGGCTTTGTTCTGTTTGATTCCTTCTGGCATCATGTCCAAAATGTCGTGCATAACAGCTGCCCTCAGCTCCAGGTCAAAGTGAGACTCCACACGCTGCTTTGTGACAGTCTTTGCTACACCCTTCGAGTGACGGCCTGAAAAAGACAACGTACTTCAGCAGTTCTGGCATTATTAGGCAGTGCTCCTCTTCTTCCTAACGTGGGAGTGCACAGAGGTGCAGGATGTCTGAAGGAATTACATTGCCACAACATCACTGATGAGTCTGGAGTAGATTAGGAGGATACGGACCCCATAGTGCTATGAAGCAGGGAATCCCACTTCTGCTTGTAATCTATTCTGTGGGCCCTGGTCTCTTAAGAGCTCTAAAGTGGTCAACAGCTTTGGGATTTCCATGGAGCATGGATACAGACCACCACTTGGAACAGAAAGCACTGGCAAGTAAACAGTATTAATCTTTACCACAAGCTCTTCCCATATCCAAGATTTACACTGTGTGCTGACCTTCAAACTGCCTGGCCAGCAGATTCCCCAGCCAGCGTTCCAGCAGCGGTGTGATGCCCCTCATGAAGAACAGCCATACTCTCCAGCCTGGAGCCCAGAATCCACAGCCAGGACCCTTGCCCACAGGACCCTGGAAGAACAGAGACATGGTAACATCAGGTCACTTACTGACACTCCAGAATCCCTCCCTTGTTGCCCCGTTTACATGGGATCACCGCCATGCGGAAAGATGGAACTTACTGTGTTAAACCTGTAGTAGATGAGATGTTTCAGGTCCTTGCACATACGGATCTGCCTCATCAGTTTGTACTTGTATCGGTACATTCCCGTCAGCTGACCCACATGGGCGAAGATGTACTGCAAGCCATCTGCCAGCTGGAACAGAGGCAGCACAGGCAGGGATAACAATACAGATCACAAGCACTGCCTCAAGGAGACAGGTTTATTTTACAGCCAGGAGCAGAGTGTGTTAGGCCAGACACAGCTCCTTACACCAACTCATACAACGATCAATTCTTATCAACTAGGGGAAAAGCAGAATTTCACGCCTTGTCGCACGCGTTTATTGTTCCCCGTTTTCTCTGTAACACTTCAACATTCTGGCATTTTGTGCATCCTACACAAGCCTGCCCAGATATTTGGTGACTCTTCTGAACTTCCCTTCCACACCTCTGAAAATAAATAAATAAAAAAGTGACTACCTGAAACGCATCCACATTCCCGAGCCTGTACTGGACGTGGCTGTCCACCACCAGCTTAGTCAGCCGCAGAACCTCCCGGCACAGATGGAAAGCGTTCCCAAAACGAGATTTTTTCCTTTCCTGGAAGAGACACAAATCCAGAATTTATGTAACAATGTTATATAAGAGCGAGCCAGCTCAAATTTGGTCAGTTTGTACAACAACTGAACATCTGAGGCACTGTGGCCTGTCTTATCACACTAGTTGCTTCACAGTCTTCAGGTAAATTTCACTCTGGAATAAAACAGCACATGGAACAATACCTTAGTGGTGAGGGTCTTCACAGGCTTCAGGTTGAAGTTGTAATCCAGGTGAAGATAGTTCAGGTTCTTTCTATGGATCAGCAAGTTGAGCATATTGTAGCCCTGGCGACACACCTGCAGGCCCACTTCCACCCAGTCCAGCTTTGTCGACTGGAAAAACTTTGTAGCCTTGAAGGAACGGAACAGGTACCTGGAGAGAGCAGAGAATAAAATCACTGGAGTCCTCTACACGGGTCAGCAGTTCCCCACTAAACAGACCCCCGCTTACCTCTTCTTCTGGGCCTTGGGAGGTCTGTGCTTGAGTGCATTCAGAACATAGTACTTCAGTAGCTTCTGATAGGAGACTCGCACTTTTACGGGCTGGCCTGCTGGGCAGTGCTCACGATACCTAGGGATAAACCAGATGCCAATTTTTCAGATAACTCACCTTCTTCAGAAAACAAGTCTCCAGAAACTCTCCTAAAATCTCTAGTCACCACAGGATGCCTTTGTTTTACTTTTGTTGTAGCAAGATAATAACGTCATGATCACTGTAACACCCCTTCCCCCAGGAAAGAACTCACCAGTTCTTGACCAGTGGGATATCAAGAGCTCTCCGAGTCCTTCCAGACCTCAAGTTGAAGGGCCTTGGGGCCCATAGCAGGGCAATGCCATTGGCTGTGTTATCTGTGTAGAGTGGGGTATCCTTCAGGAAAGGTTCCACAAACTCTGGCAACTCGAACTCTTCATCATCATCAGGCAACGGTTCCTGGCTCTGAAATGAAGAAACACCACATGACATCCATTTCCTGGTTGCTTCAGCTCAGTTTTCAGAGTTAACCAAGTAAAAAAAAACCATTTGATGGCTCTCACAGTAGCTGTGTGACAGTGCTGAGTACCAGAGAAGCAAAAAGTATCAGACAAGGCCCAGTGAGCTTAAGAACTATCTCTGGCTCCTAGACCCTGAGCTAGGTGGTATGGGGGCAACTCAAGGAAGATGTCAGCTCTACGAATACACCAATGGCAAACAAAAAGATAAAATCACTTATCAGAAGACTCTGAAATTTAAACATTCTTATTACTCATTGGGCTTTATCCTACAGAGACCAACGGAAACAGCTTTGTGCAACTCCAGAGCAGAAAAAGACAACTGTGGGGTTTTTTTTGTGAAAGGCTTATTGCTTTCTCCTGGAATATCTGCATGGGCCACTATCAGAAGCAAGGTTACAAAACAAGATGCTAAAGCCCCATCACCTCTACACGTAGTGTTTATCACAGGCTCTCTCGAGCAGCAGCTCACCTTGACAGAATGTCTGTGTGAAATGGGGTTGATCAGTGGATCGAAGTAAAAAGCCGGGAGATCGGGATCTTCTGTTTTAATGAAGACGACGTTTGGAGTATGATACCTGCAACGCACAGCAGGGGTTGGAGCATCTCACCAGCTCTGCCCTCCCCCGCCCCGCTCCTGAGGCTGCTGCACTTACCAGGTCAGGTGGACGTGGTGTGGCAGGTTATTGTACAGGTAGGGGAAGGCGATTTTGTACTCGGTCCTGATCGGCTGCCTGATGATAATTTTGTTGATGTCGTTAAATTCGTTCCAGTCTTCATCCCTCAAATGAGACAAAAAGAAATTGTTATATGAGCATTCAGGAGGAAAAACAAACACTTTTGATGGAAGACAGGGCATCAGAGCTTTTCTTTTTAGCCTCCTCTTTATGCTAACAACCATTCGGCATCCAAAGCAGCAAGCACACCACAGACTTGATGCAAAAGAGAGCAAACACCCGGGAACAACTCACCCGAGGCAAGACAGCTGATAACACATTAACCTTCTCAGCCCTCTTCCCAGATAACCACTTATCTTTCCTCCTAAACCCAACACTTACTGAAGATTGATGTCTCTGACAAGGGGCTCGAACTTAGGACCTCCAGGAATAGCCATGTTCAGCGCCTTGGAGGTGAAAAATGCTTTCAGGTCGAACAAATAGAAATAGTTGTCATCCACAAGGTCAGTGAGCAGCTGGTTGGCCAGTCGGTACAGCGTGGACATCATCGGGAGGGTGAACTGCCACCGCTGGTACGTTGAACCATTTACATACCTGCGAAACAACGGCGCGGGTGCTCAGCACACAACCGAGACCCTACCGAGGGCCCAGAAGTAACCAAACCCCTTCCACCTCTCATCGTCTGCAGAAAGTATCAAGGACCTCTAACACATGGGCCCCTCTAGGCTGAAAGAAAGGCTGCAGGACTGCTGGGAGACTTCTGTGGATTACATCTGCCCAGAAACTACCAGCTGCCTGTCCCATTTCCTCTCTACCTCCATATCCAAACTGAAACATCTCTGCACTCTTAGCAAGTATCAATTCAACTTCCAACCAGACAGTCCAGATTGTCATCTTCATTGCACAGTAAGAAACAGACAAGTTTTAGCAGCTAAGTGGGCAGCAGTGCTCCTGGACAGGGGCCTCATTTGCCCTCGCTGGATGCTGAAGAGGAGGTACAGCTTCAAGTCAATCAGGTTCTCCCTCCCATCCTTGAGTGAAGGTTTTTCTGTCCCCACCAACACCACATGCAGCCCAGAACAATGGAACCAAAGGTTATATACTGCTACATATAGGTAAATTATATAGTGCATTTCTTCACCCTCCCCTCTCCCAGTGAGTTGTGCTACCACAAAGACACATACTTCCTGTTGTCTTTCAGCGGCTGGTGGTCATAGAACCAGTCCAGCACTGGGGCATCCTCCTCTGGATCCAGCTCAAGTTGAATAGCTTCCAGAGGCTCCACATCCAGAATGTTATCAGCGTAATCCAGAGGAGGTTCTTCATCATCAAACGGGGGGAATCTCATTCTCTTGAAGTGACGCCTATCTCTCTTCTCTCGCCTCATCATAATCCACATTGACCTGCCAGAAACCCAGAGACCATTAAACATCCCCCCTTATGGTGATGCATGAGGATCTGCTCACAAGTCCCCATGAAGGCAAAGGAAGAAGGCACTTACCCCCACTGAGCAATGTACACAGGCTCTATGACCCAGGGAATCTCATTCACAAATGAGATGGCGCCTGTGATATGGTACAAGACTGGAACATCTCTGATTTGCTCCCAGGGCATGGGCATGTTCTCCAAGAGCTTCAGAACAGCATGAGGCATGTACTTCAGCGCACTACAAATCAAGAAAAATCAGGGATGGAAGTGGTTTCAAGAGAAAAGCCATCCATCTGCCACCAGCCTGATTACCTCTACACTTTTCACCCCCAAATCCACAGACTTTCTACTCTACCTTAGTTCTTTATACATCTCACTACCAAAAAGTTTTTCTACTAGTTTGGCATTCAAGAGGCTGTCACATGTTAAGAATGCTGCAAATGTAAAAGGAAGATTTCAAATGAGTTTTTATGGGTAACAGTAAGTTAGTGCATGGATCACGAGCAGCCTAAGACAGCTCCTGAAGCCAAAAGCAAAGCAGCACTCATGATGCTTTTTAATCTTGCAAAAAAAGGTATGCTGGCTACTTCATGCTCTCCCTCAACATCTTCCAGGACAATGTGTTACCCAGGGTAATGTTTTCCTCGTGAATTCAAAGTAACAACTTCCCTCACTCATCCTCTTCTGTATTGCTACCCTAGTGCCAATTGGTTATCCCATCTTCATCAAGCTACTGTGCTGCTTCCTATGCACAACTGTCACAGAAAGCCCTAGGGAGAAAGGGCTTTCCCTCTAATGATCAGTGAGGAGCTCTGACAGGGCAGCAGAGGAGGCCTCAGCCCGGCTCCCCGCGTGTCGCACAGCGGGGGTGCCCCCTCACCCCAGGTAGACGCGCTTGTCGTGACGGAATTTTCTGTTGGTCATGTCACCGTGGTCGCGGATGATCTTCCGGACGTGCTCGGGGGGCATGTCCTCCTTCTGCGCGTCCACGAAGCCGAATTTCCTTTTCTCCGCATAGGGCTTGGCCTGCAGCTGCTGCCACTTGCGAGCTGCGGGGACAGAGAAGCGGCGGGGGGGGGGGGGGGGGGGCGGGCCCGGGCCCCCCCGGGGGGGGGGGGGGGGGGGGGGCTGGGCGATCAGCCCATAATTGGAAAGCTCACCAAATTGAAACTAGATAGGTGATTGGGGCCCCCATGATTATCTCGTAATGGTTGCGGCAATAGGGGAATATATAATTGGCATGGATATATTGCAAGGAGCCACCC
>WTSP01007190.1:0-55189 GCA_025331215.1 Actenoides lindsayi | reverse complement strand
TTCCTTCCTTCCTTCCTTCCTTCCTTCCTTCCTTCCTTCCTTCCTTCCTTCCTTCCTTCCTTCCTTCCTTCCTAGTCTGTTAGTATTAAGATATAGGTAGGGCTTGTCACAAGATGTCTTCCAAACTGTGAGGAAACAGATTTAAGTACCAAAGATGAGGTACTTAATTAGCTTGAATATTTTACACTAGTTGAATATTCAGCCTCCGTGATTTCAAAACTATCTTATAAAGTGTTCCAAATGAAAAAGTGTTGCTATTTTGGTTTTGCAGACTTACACTAACCTGGAGATTGGGTACAATAAGAGTGGAGGAGAGAGAAAATCTCTGTATTGGGATGCGTGCAAAAGATCAGAATTACAATTGTACACAGTCTGCCAGTCATTCTCTGACATCGCAGAGGATGTGCAAGTCAAACACAATACTCAGTGGAGAGAAGCAGAGGATCCTTTGCCAAGCTTCTTATCTTCCATTGAAGTATTGGAGTATCAGACTTGTGGGAGTATAAGAAGAGAAAATATGGTAAATCAGTATAAGTGTCTAATGTGATTGAACAGAAGGATGAGGAAAAAGGTAGGGCTGAAACAAAACACCTAAAGACTAATTAACATGTCACCATTTCATAGGTTTTCTGTCTTGCCTATTTTAAGTGGTTTTGACAAGTGTTAAGTGTGATTAGTATCAGTCCCTTTAGCATCTTAAGTATAGAGAATAAAAGAAAAACAGGTGAGAACAGGCTTCAGGAAGTGATATGGTCCATGCTCCCACCCAAAGTAAGATGAATTATTAATTTATGATCAATTATCATTGCTGGTAGACATTTGCCTACCCTGTTCCTCAGGGCAGCTGAACTATTTCAGAGACTGGCTATCTTTGCTCTTAGAAAGCTACTCCTAATGTCAAAACTAAGTCTGCTGCAATTTTAGCCCATTGTTTCCTGTTTTGTACACAGGGGACATTCTCATCCTCTTTGCAGCAGCCTTTAATGCATCTGAAGATTGCTATCACATCTTTTCTCAGTATTCTCTTCTGCAGTGTTCTTATCCAGGCAATTTCAGGCTTCCAAACAAAAATGAAACTTTTAGAATGAAAATAGCTTTCTTGACTCCCTTCTTCTTTACTTCCTAAAAGTGTGTAAATTTTATTCTTAATGTTATCATGAGGGAAATGGCTACACAATTCTTTAGAATTACCTGAAAGAAAGGAACACAAAAGTCATGGGCTAATGAAACAGCCTACAAGTGGACCTGTCCAGTTTCTCTACATTTCTTAGAACACAGCTTCAGTATCCTAGTATTGTGATGGCATTTAAGCGTACTTTCATTTTGAGAAGTGGGTTCGAATTATGATTTTAAGTCCTTTGTATTACAGTCTGATCTGTATTGGTGGAACTAAGATGAATCTAATTTCAGATATACATTTCAGATGTAATGATTTATCTGTGTGGTTCATTTCAGAGGCTTTAGGTGTGCTGATTTACAACCAAAGTAGCTCCACTGAATTATTATTTAAGTATAATGTTACAGGAATTAATGTTATAGCAAATTGTTATAATTTATTGTTACAACTGTTAGGTTAAAAAATAAGCCATGAAGAATTTCTTATATATAAACCAAGGAATTCTTTGAAAAACAAGTGGTAGAATCATGCCTTTGAGTAATATGTAAGCAAAACCCAGATAGTTATGAATTTCACTCAAAACTAGGAAGAGTAGCATTCTGATGAGATAATTTATTTCTCATTATGATCACAAATGCAGCTTATTAGACAAGGAGCCTGTCTTGCCGCTGAAAGTTACCACTATAAACACAAGGGTCGGCAATTGCTAGGCTCCATTCAATCTCTCTCTTCCATTTGTACCCTTGAAAGGGAAAAAGAAAAAAGGTAGAAAGAGATTCTGTTTCTATTCTTGTTAAAGTTAACGCAACAGAATCCTACAGGCTGTAGGTGTTGCTAGGAAAGTACTGCACAAGCTGGTCTGCCTCTTTACTGTACTAGCTCTCTGCCTTCTACCAGCTGAGAATGCCATGGAAACAGAGGTTGGGAAGCAAAAGCTGGTCAGGATTGGGATCGGGGATTTAATTTTTTTAGTACTTATATCAAAGACCTTCTTTAGAATAGCCGTGTAAAACATCCTGCCCCGTTTCTAGTGATCTCTATGCCAGTGACAGCATTCCCACTGGACAAAGACAAAACAGTGTGACCAGATCAGTGCAGGAGCTCTTTGCCTTGGTATCTCCTAAGCAGTACTTAAAAACCTTAAAGCCATTAGAAAAGTGAGGCATGTGAATGCAAAAATATCTTTAAATGTAAGCAAATAAACCAAATTTACCTTACCTAAAACTGGTGAACCCAGTGGAAGTTCATGACTAGTGCAAATCAGCAAGGCTGAACATGGACAATAAAAAAAATACATAAAGAAAATCTGGTTCTGATAGTGTTAGTTATATTTTAATTACTGATTTTTTCTAATGTGTTAGCAAATATCTTGCTAAACAGCATTTGTCTTTCTAGTTATCATGCTGTTAGCACTTCTTGCCTATGTCAATAAAAGCCTGATCTTAATGGTTGCAAATAAAGGAACTTGTCACAGCAGTATCTCAGTCCGATTCAAAGGCCTATAGACGGTAGGTCTGTAGCTCACAGTGGAGCTGCCATGATTCAAGTATTTCTCTTTCTCAGGTACCACCAATGTGTAGTTTTAACCTTTAGTGAATGTGGGGCAACACATCTTGTTTTAGTTTACAGGGAAGAATAATCAAACTAAATGAAAATGCTTTTGAAATTGCTGGCCTGGGCCCCAGAGAGCTTAGTCAGTGATTTCAGTGGAATTAACCTCTCATCGGCTTATGAATCCAGAGCTTTGAACATGTACACAGTTGCTGTAGAACTGCTACAGCTCAGCTGACATCCACTAACCCGCTAAGTGTTAGCAACTGCATGTGTGAGCTTACAGTATATGTCAAACAGCTCTGCAACTTGCTACTATGGAGCCCTCCAAACATTAACCAGTTCCTCGTAGTATCTTATTTGGAAGCAAAATAAACCAAAAAAACCCACCCCACCCCAAAAAAACAGACAAGCAGGAAGACGTAACGACATGAGAAGCATTAATACTAAATCCCTGCACTACAGCAAACTGCTGTCAGGGGAGATTGCGTGCCTGAAACTGTACCGATTTAAACTTGCACAAATTGGCATGGTTTTGTTGTGCCTGACATTGTCTTGAGCTAGCAAAACTACTATCATTCATGCTTCAATATTAAATGAAAATGTAAAGATAGCCATTATCACTGAAATTGCCCAGTAGTATTTATACATAAATATGTCATAATTGACCACACAGAATACATTTAATTACAATAGTTGTAACAAAAAATAATTATCTAAAACTACTTAGCTAGTCTTGTGTTTTAATTATTTATCCACTTCCAGCCAATGAATAGCTTGTATTAAGCATCTATCAGTGTCCTGAAATAAGCTGTTGTTAAAAAATAAGACTTAGAACCAGGTAATCCTTGGAATTGCTTGCAGAGCTCCCTGGGCTCTGTGAGAGGTGTGAACAGTCCCATTGATACCATAAGAATTATTTTAGGTGATTAGCAGTGCTAATCCTATTAAAACCTATTAGCTACCTAATTAGGGGTACCTAGTGCCATTTGCAAACCTTGTAGGTGCTGCAGACACTTGCATGGCCTTGAGAAACATCACTAAAGTGCTTACAGCACCCCAAGCACAATGTCCTGTGACATCTAATTGACCTTAGATGAATTTGTTTACAAATCGAATTCTGCCTTCAGTGTTCTACTGTCAACCTTTCCACTTCTTGTGAAAGATGGAAGATGGAAGTTCACATTACTTGTCTCAGCACAAGCTTATGATTGGCACCTCTGTTTGGTATTGTAAAGTGGTACCTGGAAAGAGAATGCCTGTTTATTTTCCCTGACATGTTTTTGCTCATTCTGACCCATGAAGCAAGAAGATCCAAAGAGTAAAACTGTGAAGTGTAACTGCCCTGCATCATAAGCTTGGTTTGTATCAATAAGTCCAAGTACCATAGAATCGACATAGACACTGGAGGTTAGTTGTCTCTACCTTTTCATTTGCAGCAAGGTTTTCTCCTACATCAGCTATTTCTTCTGCCAAATAATTCCCTTTCTTGGTTCAAGACAGCACAAGTCAGACAGTTCCTACAAAGAACTTAAATAAACCTATCCTGGTTTGGAGGCTACAAGTGTTTAAACAGTACAGCCTAGGCCAAACTGCTGTGGCTGGCCTCAGGGTCCCAATACAGAACCTCTCTCTGCTTAGCCCCTTGGTACAGAGTAGGTATTGCTAAAGAGACCCTTATGGCTTCTTGTCTTCCCAATACATAGCTCCTAACTGAAAAAGCCAGTCTGATCTGACAAGGCCTAAGAGGCTTTTACTAGTCTTGAAATGGCACCATCTCCTTCTCTGCTGGAGAATATGTCCTGGCTCAGGAAGACCTTCCATGTTTCTTATTTTTCAGTGTGAAAACATGAAGAGCAAAATTAAGACTCGGATACCTTTTCTATCCATTCTTAATTTAGCCTTCAGCACCTAGAGAAATAGCTATTGTACCTCCTCTTTAATTTAGACAACACATTGAGTATTCACCAAAGGTGATCTGAAAAAGGAGCGCAACCTGCTTTGTGCAGTATCTTGCTTTGGCATTTCAGCTGGGAAAAAATTGGCTTGTGGATAGGATTTGACAGAATACTACCAGTACCTTTTTTTTCCCAGTGTGAATGCTGAGTCATTTTGAGAGTATGCTGTACACTGAGGAATTAAATCTCAATCAGTTGGATTAAGACATTTTGGTGGTTTAGATCTCTAATCCAGAAAGAAAATGGATTAAAGCTTCCTAACTGGCAACCTCCCTTGAAAAGAAGTTAAAAAGGTCAATAGCTAACTACAGCACCTGTTTACACAGCCAATGACTAGAAAGCGCAGATATGGATCACCTTGAAAATTGGGACAGAATGGTAAAATTGTGAATGGACTAAAAACCTCGATTCTTAGGCCTCTGCTTTTGTTAGTAAACTATATGCTATGTAAAGGAGCAACAAGAATCGGGCCGCTTTGTGAGAGAAGGTGAGGAGCTGACCACAATGTAGGTAGGTAGGAGCAATGACCACAGTGAGAAGGGCAGAGCCTGACAGTATCCAAGCAAGACAAACAGAGCTGGATTGGAGACAGTTAACAGGCTCAGCCATCGGTCCAATGATCAAACAAATGCAAAGTGATATGTTAGGTTCAAGGTCGAATCAGCAAGTCAGGACCAACCAAGACCAGAGCTAGACACAGACCTACCTACAGTGTAGCTCAGGCAAGGACTAGGGCCTGAGCTTAAATGGAGCCAGAGGATGTATAGGTGGATGTCCCAGATGTTCTCAGAGCAATCAAGGCTAACTGGTGCATTCAGGGCATGCATACTATACACCGTTATTTCCTGTTCCTAATGTCTGTCTAGAGGAATCTTAAGCATTGCTATTGTTACCTTTCTTGAGGTAACACAGAAAAGCAAGAGATGTAAGTTATCTTGCTTGTGATAGTAACTAATGCTGGATTTTGAATAACCGAACATCAGCAGGTGCTGAAAATTAGAAAAAAAGAAAAGCCAATGTTATAGGACCTGTCAGAGACAGAGAGTCAGGGACAACATAGCATTTTATCTCTTCATGTGAGACCATTTAATGCAGACCGCTCTTCTTTCAGTCTTCTGATGTGCCAGCTGAAACAGGTGAGGTTGTGACCTCTTCATTTTACTAGCAGAGCTGACTGACAGCAAAGAGCTCACCAACACCTACAAAGACCCACCATATACTGTCCTCTGACATTCAGAGCCTTTTGTTACATTTTCAGATTTTTTATTACTTCCCACTTTTTCTTAGAGCTTAGTCTGTAAAGCACATTTGTGTACAGAATATTTTATTTTTTAATGAAGAGCTTGGATGGAGAGTGCAGATATGATGGCACACTCACATTAGTGTGTTTACTTTGAAAATTGCACTCAGTCCAGGAAATCTCATTGATTTCTGTATTTGGCTATAGAGCCAAATCTTTAGCTGAACTATGGTTTCCAGTAGAATTTTGTCTACTTCTGACAGCTAAAGCTCAAATCATCCTGGGTAGTTCCTAAAACTAGAAATTTACAGCGAGGTAATGAAAACTACTAGGGGGGCAAATGCTTCTTTGTAAGTTAAAATGACAGAAATTACTTACGGTGAAGATAATTGCAATAGGAAATATTGGGTTAAAAAGTACTAGCTCTAGCCTTTGAAGACTTCCTCAACTAAAGTACCAAAAGTGACTGTTGATGTAGGTGTTTCACCATAAACTATTCCAACCAAGATGCCCCACACATGTTTCAACTTCACAGTGGTTGAAAACTTGCTATTTGGAAATCAGATTCATAGAATCATAGAATCATTCATGTTGGAAGAGACCACAGGTTATTTTAAGTGCACAAACCAAATTACTTCCTGAAATTTTAGGTCTAGTTTTAAATGTATAGTGCATGACAAGCAATGAAGTTCATTATTGCAAAGGATTATTTAGAGATCTTATGGAACTCAGAGCTATATGAATTAGTGAATTTCAAACTCTAAGATACCAAATGAGTTCTGGTTAGGAAAATATTCCTTACCGTATTATTATACCTTTATGGGTATTGCAGGTAAGTTCTATGCTTTTCTATGAAGTTTATGTGTCAAAGTATCAGAGACTTCACATTATTTACCTTATTAGTCATTTTTTTGATTTTTGTTCCAGTAAAGTATTTCAAATAATCAAATGAATAGCAAGATAATAATCCACTCTGAAAGTTTGGTTTTATTTAGGTAAGCCATTCCTCCTCGTATTTTCTTCTGACAGCTAAAAAGCATTCTTTTGGCCCACTAAGAATGCAATTAAATATAGATGAAATAATAAGATGCTGATATTGATTAAGAGGATCTAGGTAATTTTAGCATTTAGTCTTTGGTTATAGTATTACCAGAAACCAAATCATTCTTTGCTATAGCAGCACATATGGCACATAATATCACCCACTGTTCTGAGGCGCCCTGTTAGACAACCATATGTGCTGACAAAGTCTCTGGTTGTTTAGGGGTTTATTCAAGATTGACTGGATGCTTTTTCTCAAAATGTCCTTGATTTACTGTTTTACATCTAAATTAAAACTTTTAAACTGTAAATATTCATTCTCAGTTTTAAAATGCTACAGCATGTATAATTTTGGCCTGAAATACCAAGCTTCATTTCTACGAGGCAAAAGCAAGCAATTCCTTGGCACTTAGGAGTTATGAAGTAAGGTTTATATTTTGAAATTGCAGTCCAAGCATTATTAACTTGCTTGCCTAAATCTTTTTCCTATTTTATTTTCTACCCGTACACACTTTTAGATGTGACTTTCTTCATGATTGTAGCACTGCAGTCCTTATTTCACCTCTTATCTTTCAGTATGTATGTATTTCAATATACATACAAACTCTGTGAGTTCTCTGTGAAGAGTGCGAATATCCCATAGGAAATGCATGTAAATAGCAGCAGTTATGGGACAACAAATAATGAATCTTTTTGTGATTCAGTCAGCTTTTGGCTGCTCTGCATAATATGGTGTAGAAGATAGCTCATCACAATAAAAAGGATATCGTAGGATATTTGCTTGAAGGAAAACTTAAAGCATGGGAATATATACTGAAAATAAGACTGGAAGAGTATTTTACAATGGCAATTTAGAGAGAGAGAAGTGTGGAATAAAATCACAGACCATTTCCAATAAAATCTTTGATATACTGCTTTTAATGGGAAGTAAAAGGAAGGAAGATACAAATTTCAGTTAATGCAAAAGTAGGTCATTTTGCTTCTCTGACATAAGAATTCCTTTGCTAAAGGAACCGAGATGATTTAATGTAGGTTTTAGTAAAGAGTATGACTTAGCACCTCATGACATTCTGCTAAACAATTAGGACCGCACAATACCTGTGAAGCGCATAATAAGCGGATTCAGAAATTACAGTCTGCAACATTGTCTGTCAATATGGAATCATCCCTGGGTAGAGTGTCTCTGATGGATTTCCTTATGACTAAATTCTGCAGTATTCAACATTCTCCTCAGTGACCTAAAAGTAAATATAAAATCAGCATTAATAAAAGCTGCAGATGACATGAGGGTTGGCAGAGTGGTAACTAACAGTGAATATAGATAAGTCGGTGTGATTTGGGTCAACTGGTAGACCTGTCTACTCAAACAAACTGTAATTTAATACAGCAAGATACAGCTATCCCTACAGAATACTGAATTCTAAACTGAAAAATAGTGATTTTAAAATAAATTGTGGAGTCACAGTGGACAAGAATCTGAGCTCTCATTGTGATGCTGTGGCTCAGAAAGGTAGCACAAACTGTGTATGTACAGACAGAAGCAGTGAATGGAAACTGGGAAATGTTTTTGACTCTGTATGTGGCATTGGTGACATCAGTATGCCACTTCCAGGTGCAGTACATATGTCTTGAAACTGGTGCTGAAAAATTAGAGGAAAGGGCAGGAAAGAACTGCAAGTGCATCAGGAAAGACTTCAAGAGCTCAGTGCTCATTTTTGGCAAGAAGGGCATTAAGAAGTGACTTGGATATGCTGTTTGGCATAAAGAAAAGACCAAGTTCTCCTCTCTAGTAGAGAAAGCAATAATACTAGGGGAAGGGAAGAAAATACGCATTTTTAAATTTCTTTAAATCAAGCCTGTCTTTCTTTCAGAAGGAAGTTTTAACCACACAAATGTCTGAGTTCAATACAGAGGTAAGTGGGTGAAATGTGAAGATTTATGAAAGGCAGAGTGTCAGGCTGAGTAATCTAGCACCCTTTCTGATCCTAAACACCATGAATCTGTGATACATAGATGAATTTGTTTTCTCCCAGCTCCATTTGGTTGTTCACAAATAGATTTAATTGTGGTAGGTGTTAATCCCTTTTTTTTTTTTTCCAAAAAACACTGGCACTTTCAAATGGAAAAATATTAGTTAATATAGAAAATCTGCAAATATTAAGTGTAAATGTTTACATTTACATCACCCTGAGCTGAGTGGGCAGATGCTGTGATATCCATGTGTAATGACATTAATATGGATTGTTGACTATAAATAGTGAAAAACTTGCATTGATTCATAGATGATAATAGAAAGATTCTTGCACCACTGTTTATCTAAGTATATGGTACATTTTTTTTAAGTTTTATATAAAATTCTTGATTTTTCGACTACTGGTTATTCCCATCAAAGTTGTTACCCTTTTCACAAGACTGCACTGCCCATGTGGAGGAGCTTACTGCAGAGCCTGGCCAGCACCCACCTCCTGCTTAGCTTCTTGGCCTGCTTGGGTTCTCCATGATTAATAGCCCAATCCTTCTGCAAGCTTTACACTTTTCAGAACAAACCCCTTTTATTTGTAAAATTCAGTGGATTATTTTGATTATCTTCCACAGACAATCTAGAATAAACGTAGGCAAAACGAGAGACTTGTTTTTTTAAGTCATTAAATATGCAGAGCAGATGCAATCAAAGGGCAAACAACAATATGCAAGTGAAAACCTTTTTCTGCTGGTAACCACCATGCATGGGATGCATTGCCAAGTCTAATGTCCAGCCCTGGCCAGCAGCCAAGCACCCACAGAGGCATTTGCTCACTCTTCCGTCCTTTCCCCCTCTTCCAGTGGGAATGGGAGGAAAATTGGAAGAGCAAGAACAAAAACACTCATGGATCAAAACAAAGACAAGGAAATCACTCACTAGCTGCTGCAGCTGGCAAGAGACTCAACTTGGGGAATTTAATTTAAAACATTTAATTACTGATTTGGGTACTGGGAAACAAAGATGATAAACATTTAAATACTTAGGAAAGACACCTTTTCTCTCCCACTCCCAGCTCCAACTTCACTCCAGACACCTCTTCTCACAGTTTCCCAGTTTTCACTCCCCTTCCTATCACAGCAGGTTACATACAATCCCATCAGTGACGCAACAGATGTCACAGGAGGTTGGGGTCAGTGTCTAGCTATTTCTTTCTGCTGCTTTGTTCCTTTTTTACTCCACTGCCCCTTCCTTCTTACTGTTTCTTCTGCTCCAGTGTGGGCTCCTCCATTGGCCACAGTCCTTCCAGCGGGGTATTTGCTCCAGTCAAAGCTTTTCTTTGAGTTGCACTCCCTTCTTGGAAGTATCTGCTCCAGTGTGGGTATTCTTGATAACAGATGTGAGTATAGCATGTGGCAGCCAATCCCTGTTAGATCAATCTAACCATTGCAAGGAACATGCAGCACCACAAAGTTGCAAACATGCACCCAAGATCTTCAGGGAGTTTCTCTTGTAGGTACTAGAGTGCATGGAAGACCATGTCATCATACCTTCATTCATAGTTACTAATTGTGTTACATAGGTTAGGCTGGCATTGGCATCGTTGCCAATGCCAGATCCATAATTCTACTTTTTTTTTTTTTTTAGACTCCTTCAGGTATCAGACTGTCTTGGTGTAGTTCTGTTTACCATTTTGGATTCACTTTGATCTAATTTTCCTGGGATTGATATTGGTGTGGCTCCATTAATTTCAGATGCATAAATCCAGACTTATACCAATGTAAACATCAGACCCATATTTATAATGACACCCATACATTCTTCATTATATTAATGGACAACAGTCTAATAAGTCAATTAACTTCCTTCCAAACAAGTAAACTAAGGAAAATAACTTATCAATATCCAGCTTTTTTCCTTTCAGACAAAATGAAATCACCTCAAGCAAACTAAAAAGCCTCAATGTTTCTTGTGTCTTTAACACAGAAAAAAAAAAGTAACTATTTTTTGTTATGGGTCCAGAATTCTGCTTCTTGTGGATTTTGATTTAAACAGGGCTTTTAAGTCTGCAGTGGCTGAATTAAACAGTAACTATCATTTTCATATTCAGAAATATAATTTGAGTCATAAAGAGACCAACCTAATATACCATTACAACAGGGGAGTCCATCATTGTAGACTAGCTTTATTTACCATAAACTTATTACATGTTATATAACAGAATCTATATCTATCTATATAAGATAGAGATTGCACAGAATTTGGCGACTACACAGAAGATGCAGGAGTCAAATCACATGGCATCTCTTCATGGGGCATTATTATCAAATTTCTGTCACTGCTGCCATTAACAGACACTTTTAAACATCTTTATATCTGTGTGAATCTGTTAAGCCCAAACCAGGTGAAATAGGACCAAATGTTTTTATGTAACAGCAATTTTTGCCACTTTTCCATTCAGAGTACAAGGAGTACACAAGTAACAAGTCACAGGCACCCAGACACTCATCTGTCAGACATTCCTACAGAGTATTTTAGAGTACAATTGTTTTTTCTTATTTTCATGGTAGAAATTCATGTAAGTGCAAAGATTGTCGAGGAATGGACAGGTTGAGAAAAAAAACAACCTAAAAATGGCAGAATATTGGGTACCTGCATTAACACAAGAAGTTCTAAAGCTCTGGAACATCTTTTCAAAAATATGAAGGATTAAATGTTTCTCAGTGTTCCTTCTGAAAGACAAGATATGAATAGGCTGTGAGAAAGCAAACATAGCTCAGGTTCTTGAAATGTTTAAGTAGGAAAATAGACTGGTAGTATCCCTGAAAATAGAATAGAGTACAATAGCATGGGTTGGAAGGGACCTTAGAGATGATAGAGTTCCAACCCACTGTCATGGGCAGCGGCACTTTCCCCTAGATTGGGTTGCTGTAAATCCTATCCAACCTGTCCTTGAACACTTCAAGGGAGGAGGCATCCACAGCTGCTCTCGGCAACTTGTTCCAGTGTCTCACCACCCTCGCAGTGAAGTTCTTCTTTACATCTAACCCGAATCTACTCTTTTTCAATTAAAAACTGTTACCCCATATTCTATCACTACACTCCCAGATAAAGGGATTAAGTTACATCTCCTCCTCTCAGCTCCACTTTCATTCTCCTTTGTTATCTTAAAAAATCCAAAAACAAACAAAAAAAAAGGTTTTAAATGGACCTACCAAAGCTTTGATCTTCCTGTCATGACTTTAATGAGTAAATAGTTCATGTAGTTCATTTGTCAATAGTTAGAGACACAGCAGAGAAATTTAGATGATTGACATAGCTCTTGTTGAAACATTCATACCTCTATGCAAGAGTCAGAGTTTTGTTCAAAGAGATTTCATTATTTCTTCAGAAAATGAAGATTTTGGCAAAACATTACAGATTTAAAAAATCACATTTTTATGATTTTAGTGACTTGTTTTACTGTAAACTTAGTTCATGACTGGACTTCCTAGCTGACATGTTCAAATCTCCACTGTTTCAGCAATATATGCAGTTAAGCAGAGATCTTCTTTCACTCAAAGTTCCTATTTGTGCACCTATTCACTCCAAGTGCCTACATTTTTAATGAGACTGGGCTTAAATTACGTACCTAATACAGAAAGGAACTGGATTCTATAAAAAAACCCACATATTTCTTTACTTTTTGTTGTTTTGATACTTTTCAAAAGTTTTGTTGCTTTGACACTTGTCAGCCTTTGTATTTACTCAATTTCAGTCAATAAGCTGAATTTTCTGATAGCCAAGTCTGCATTCTTCACTGTGAGGACGATAGAGCACTGGAACAGGTAGCCCAAAGAAGTTGTGGGGTCCCCTTCTCTAGACACTTTCAAAACCCACCTGGGTATGTTCCTGTGTGGCCTGACTTAGGTGATCCTGCTCTTGCAGGGGGGTTGGACTCAATCTCCAGAGGTGCTTTCCAGCCTCTACCTTTCTATGATTCTTATACTGGTGGGGCTTTTCAGATATCATAGGTCTTCAAATAGCATAGTCCCCAGAAATTGTCTGCATTTCCTCCTCTAGCAACAGATTCACCTTTTAGTATAGAAGTCTTCATTTTTATTTTCCTGTCACTTTGCTGATATGCAGAAATGCAAAGTCTCTGTTTTCAACTTGGGCCTTACATAGCAGTCCTTATGGGGATTCACACCAGATCCTGCTGATGTCTTTGGGTAAAATTCACATGAAGTAGCTCCAATGACACCATCAAACTGAAGAGACACAACAATAATGAAAGATGGGGAAACTGGCAGCTGCAGGGTAATCATAAACTTTGCAGTTCTTGATATTTAACAGGCTCATTACAGCATCAATAGTTTTTTTGGGGGGTTCTGAATCTTAATCTATATCTAAAACAAATATAGCAGATTTACATCTACTTTGTTTTTCACCTACACTGTGTCTCTTAACATTACATTATCATGTTGTAAGCAAAGGGAAAGAAATATGAACAGCAGGAGTGAAGAGAGTCAAGAGGAGGTTTCTGAAAAGATCACTTGTCCTACTTGTCAGCAGGTACCTTGGTGTATACACAGTGGAAGGTGCTATGGGTAGGGAATAGACAAAATGGGTGCATACAGATTATTTTCACTCACCTGAGAAGGATGGACTTAGGCTGATGAAAAAAAAAAAAGTAAAATTACAAATTACAGAATGTTTAAAATTTTCTGATTCTATGTCTAGAATTTTAGAAAATTTTAAAGTCCAGAAGTAGAAAAATAGATTCCTCTGACCTTTTTCTATGCATTAGCATTAAGAAAGTTAAGTTTTATAAAAAAGCAAGTGTTACTCAAAACTGCAAGCACTATCACTAACCATGTTCTCCCAGCTGTCCCATGTGCATACCAGGCATAGAAGTCCAGTCAAAAAACAGATACCATGAGCAATTTCCTGTTCATTCAATTTTGTTTCACAATTTCCCATGAAATGTTATCGATTACTAGAATGCAGAATTTGGTATAGCATTGTCTGTACTGCAATATAAAGCGTCTGTTCTTGCTGTCTTAGCTTTTCCATTAGTCATTCCTCTTTATTCCATGCTAGCTTGTTGTACAGTTTTTAAGTTTTCTTTCTAATGGTTTGTTCCAACTTTTCTATTATTTGTTTCACGGCTCCCATTGTCTTCCATTGTGTCATCTCTCAAAATCTTCTGCTTTTTCTATCTCACTCAAACTACTATGGTCTGTTATTCATATTGACTTCTTCACTCTCACGATATTTTCTGCTGGGAGAAGAGAAATTTCTTCTCTTTACTCTCCTTGGAGCTAGTTTTTCTCTGTTGCTGCTCTGGCAGGGTCAGATCTCTGACTAAAAGAGGACAGCAGATAGAAATTTCTGATGTTGATTTCCACCAAAATAGGAAAAGTCTCTTATTCCCCAGAACCAGGCCTTTTACTTGCTCATCATCTAATTTTAGCTGGTAGCTGATTTTGACCTTTCCATAGTAATAACTGTCCCATAGATCTCATAAAGGAAAAGTTTAGTCAAAATTTCCAAGTTGGGTATCTAATACAGTATGCTTAAGTCTGTGTTTCTTCACCTAATTTCCAGCTGAAGAGCATACTGTATGACTTTTATGGATTTCTGTCAGCTCTGGACTAAGTAAGGTGGAAAAAGAATCAAAGAAGAAGATAAAATGAATTATAGTGCTACAAATCCCCCTTTCCTGTTAGATTGTCTACAGAGAAATTCAGTAATAGCTAGGCAGCCCATGACCCCTGACAAATCATCTCATTGTTTTCTTGGGCTTTCCTATCTTCTTTTCTGAAACTCTGCCAGTAACTTCTTGGAGGCAGCTACTGCATTTGGGTATTTTTGTGCCAGACCTAGCAACTTGGAAGGTTCATTGTTCCTTGATTTTAAGTTTCTCAGGGAAAAAAAATAAAAAATCTGAGAAGATTCTGTCAAAATGCATTACAGTTTTAATATCTCTTATGAGTATGACTTCTATATAATCCACCTTATTACTAAAGTTTGATATTTATTCACTGCTTTGTATTTGCCTACAAAACATGGAGAGTGGAAGGAGAACTGTGTTCTGCTACCCTTAGTGGAGTGACTTGCTGTTTTCTGATTGTTTCTTGAGCTTTATCAATACCAAGAGGAACAGGATGCCTGAAAATTTTAGATTTGGCCCTGTACTTTGCACTGCTGCTGGGGGGTGCATGGGTAGGGTGGAACACTTTATATAGTCAAAGTATGTAAAGTATGTATCAGTGGGCAGATTACATCCATATATTTGGGTACCCTGGGAACTGCTACCAGGACTGTTATTTGTCCAAAGATAGACAAAAATACTCCAGTACTCAGGATATCACTTACTGTATCTTTATAATTACAGTAACATTTATGACAACAAATGGGCCAGATCCACCTAAAAATTACTGGATCCATCTAAAAATTGTCAGTGCCGGGATTTATGTACTTAAACCTCCCAAATATTTTTCCACTGACTTCATTTTGCTGCTGAAGTACTTGTAGAACCCTTTGTTTTGCCCTTCACATTCCTTGCTGTTCTTAGGTCTAGGTGAGCCTTGGTTTGCTCAGCTCCATCCCTGCATGCTTGGGCACCATCTGTGTTCCTCCTGGGAACTCCATTGCTCTTTCCCCATTTCATGTACTACTTTTTGGTGTTTGAGTTCACTTGGGAAATCCCTGTTCATCCATACTGACCATCTGCCACACTTGTTCACCTTCCTGCACATCAGAATAGCCTGATTTTATTCTCTGATGAAGTTCAACCACCTCCTCTGTGCCTTAGTGCCCTCCAAGACATCTTCCTATTGGATCCTGACACAAAGATCACAAAATCAACCAAAATCTGTTCTCCACAAGTCCAAGGTTATGATTCTACTATTTGTCACTCTCACTTCTCTCAAGATTTTAAACTCTGCAATCTCATGGTCACTGTAACCAACACAGCCCCCAACCTGTAATAATTTACTTATTATAATAGTCTTCCACTTATTTTAGATTTTTGGGTTCCTTCAACATCTCCAGTTCCTCAGTCTTATAGGAATTAGATGTACCTCATTGACTGATACTATATTTTTTCCCCATTAAATAAAGACATTGAACAACATTAGCCAAAGAGCAGATCTCTGCAGGACCTGCTAAAAACACCCCAATGGATGATTTGCAATTTACATATACAATTACAATTCACAATCTATTACTTGGCTAGTTTTTAATTTGCTTGAAGTAGGTTATATTGATTTTGTATATTCTTACTTTTTATCAGAATGTCATGAATCTAAATATATTACATTAATTACTTGTATTAACCATGCTTTTAATCCAACTATAAGCAGTATCAGATTTGTTTGATAAGACACAGTCAACAAAGCCATGTTGATTGCCATTAATTAAACACCATTTAATTCCTTGCTGATTGCATTCCATATCAGCCTTTTTGCGATTCTGCCCCAAGTACTGTAGAACTGATGGGCCTATTGTTTAAAGGTTATGGCACTTAGGAGAGATATGTGGAAAGGTCATACGGAAAAATTAAAGGAAACAAGTATTTCACACCTGAATGCCTGTTTTCCTGCTCCCTCGGGCACTGGCCACACTGAAAGGAGGTTCAGCATACATGCTTAGGACAAAAGCTGGTACAGTCGAGAAACCTAAGCATACAAAGAAGGCAAACAGTATTTTTAAAATACTATTTTGCTGAAAAAGGTTTTTCTTCAATTTTTCAAGTTTGGAGGAATTTTTTGACAAAATGCATCTCCCAAACTAGCAGAAAAGAAATGGCGAGGGTGATGTTCTGTCCCCAGCTGCTCTAAGGGGTTACCATGGAGAGACAACTCTGTCTCTGTGAGCAGAGCTGGCTGCTTCAGAAAGCACCCTCTGCTAAAGCTGAATGAGACAGAACTCGGCTTAAAGACAGAGGATAGAATCTAGCAATTGCTTTGAATATAGGTCAAGTAGTCTTATTGCTTATTCATTAGGTTTTGTGTTTTTAAGTATAGGTTATTCAGCTATGTAATTGTTTAAATCAGGAAATGAAGCCCAGCCAACACTTGTAAGATTTAAGATGTTCCTCACCACATCTCTCTTTCTACTATCTTTGCAATTTAGATTGAGCTAGACATTACTGTATACAAACACAGCTACTGAAGTCTCTTACCCATACATTGCCAAACCAACTTCTTTCCATTAATGAGCATATTGAATGCAATACCTCTCTGGAATAAGAGATTGTCATTGTCAAGGGACAAACATAACAAAATCCCTTCTAGCTAGCTATTTAAATGGGGGAGTGGGAAATGGTGTGTTGTTATTTTTTAAGGTATCTTAATATTCAAATCTTTGAAGAGTATTTGGCTGGGACTTGGTAGAAACTATCAGTCAGGGTAGACTAAGAGCTTAAGACTTTTTTTTCTTTTCCAGGTGAGCTTCATTGCTGATTACAGGTGCCCTTAGAGTAATTCTTAGCATTCTTAAAATTTATCAGGAGCTTTTCATAAAGTCCTTTCTAAGGACCACAAGTCCCTCGCAAAAGTTACAGCATGTTAACCAGATATATATCTGCTAACCAGGGCTTCACATTTCTTCATGTGCTGCAGTAGTGCACATAGTTTTACAAGCTGGTACTAATAGACTTGCATGTACTACATACTAATTACTAACACTACATCCTCTAGAATACATCTCCTCATCCTTCGCTTTCCTCAGTTAATCAGTGCCCACCAACATTTCAACTATGTCTATCATATTACCAGAAGAATCTTGACAGAAGATTATCTATGCTTAGCCTGTATCCAGGACTGAACTTTAGCAGTTCCTCTACCACCTGATGACCCCTCCTCAGCCAAGAAGGGGAATCAGGAAAATGAGAAGAAACCCACAGATTGAAATTAAAACAGATTTAATGAAACAGCAAAACTAATACTAATGCCAATAAAAAAAAAACAAACCAACAACATTATACTCAGCCCAGTGAATATACAACAATCACCATAAACAGGAAAGTAGACCTCAGGGCAGAAAAGCAAGCAAAGCTCTCCATAGATGGGGAGAAGTACTTCTGTCAAACTTCCCCCTTTATAGTGAGCATGACATTTATGGGATGGGATACACCTGTGAGCCATCTCAGGTCATCTGCTCTGGCTTTTACCCCTCCTAGCTTAAGTTACTGGCTGACACCCAACTGCTAATGGGCTGTATACCATAGCTGGCCTATGATCCTATTCCAAGGAAACCAGGATAAAGATCTGTAAGGATGTGGAACTGTTTTCTCAGAAGCCAGTATGCCTGTCAAGGATCTCTCCGTTTGGTGGGTTTCTGTGTTCCTAGTCCCTCTGAAGTTACTGTTGTTTTTCCACAGACTTCAAAAGGAACAAGGTCAGGATAGTAATGTATACTGCATAATGCTCACTGTCCAAAAGAATCATAAGATATTTGTACTGGTAATGGTACTTCTGTCAGATATCTTATCTGGTTAGTTAGTGGAGAAAACGGTACGCGAAGTGCTGTTTTGTTTGTGAAAATGACATTTTCAGGGGTTTCCTCTGTCTATCAGTAGACTCTGTCTTTTGCCTTTGGTGAGCTTCATAGACAAGTTCTGGAGGCCACATAATTTAAGACTGCCTTTGCTCAACAGTACTGCTATCAAAATCTCTCCTTGCAAACAGCCTTCCTCCTCTCCCTGTTAAAAATCCACATTTTTGCTCCATCTTTTATCTATTCTGCTAGAAAAATTAAATTATAAAAAACCATCTGAGATTGCCAAAATGCAAGAGGTAAGAACTCCTGTAGAACCAAGCTATGCAGGTGTTCTGCTGCAGACCAGAACCACTTTTTGACCTGCAGAGAAAGGGGACAAGATTTCATTCTGTATTATTAGCTTAATTGACTTTAAAACAATATTTCACTCCACTGGCATCTCACAATGTGAAAATAATGTGGGTGGGTTTAGCTCTGCATGCCTAAGAAAAACTCAAAAAGAAAGTAAGTGATTTATTTGACTCTCAGTGGTACTTATTTTCAGATCATCTTGCTGTTTTACACCCTTGATAACTTGGCAACCACAATTTCCAAAATCTAAATTTTTTGGGGTGTTACAAGAAAGTCTGTGCATAAAAGAGAGAAGCTAAACATTCCAGAATGCTGCCCATGTAAAGCATGGTAAGTCTGCATGGGTATGTATTTTTTATTGTCTTACTTGTTTTCTAGTGGCAATAACATTCCTAGTTCTTTTACCTCTTGCTGTCTACTCCATTGCTTCAAGCAGGTTGAAAAATAATCTAACTAAAAAGGAATACTAAACCACTCAGTTAATGTGCTTTCCAATTTCTGATGCCTGGAATAATGCCATTTGAAAATAAAGGCCATAGAATTAGGGGGTGTACTGTGCATACTTATTTCCTCCCTACTGATGAAGAGGAAGTTCAGAGTTAGCCCAGTGGTAAATGCCTGTATTGTAGACATTTAAAGTTAGATGAGATAAGAACCACCTTTCTTCACAGTGGAATACTTCAACTCTTGCTAGCTGAATTTTTTTTTTTTTATGCTTGCTGGAACTCCTTCAGCAGGTCCAATGAGATTGACTGTCCTTTGGAGACCTAATGTCTTGACAGCTGTATGCTCAGTGAATGTCTGCAGCAAAGCAGCAACCTCTTTTCAAAGTCAGATGTTACCTATTACTCAACACAGACTCAGTGTTCGGAAACACTGACTTCAATTTGTTTCCTTGTTTGGTTAAGAGTGTCCGATTTTGTACTCGCCAAGATAACAAATTACATACATGTCTGTGATAAGTCTCTCTAGTACTGTCCACCAGGCCATGGATTGAATTATTCTCCTCGGATGAGAACAAGATTCTCATAAAAACACCTTACTATCAATGGTTTTGTTCATCTTACAGTCATCTCACATTTTGAATCTTTTAAGGGAGGGGGCCTGGTTTGATAGATCATCTACCATACCAGAAAAATAGGAAATAAAACTGAAAAGAATTTCCTGGGTAACAAATCTAACTGCAATCACTTCAAGCAATCATATAATACAATCTCTTTCATAATTCAATCAGGCGCCAAGTTACTGCCTTTTCTTACTTTTTTACTATCAGAAGATTGTTCCAGAGCCTGAATGTTTTTCAGTATCAAATCCTTCTTTGAATTTCAAGCCTAGAATTAATTCAGGCCAAGTTCTCTTCGTTTCTTCTGTACTGCTGCCCCTTAGCTTAAAAAGCTCTCCACCTACATTGATCTTTATATTTATAGGCAGTGATCATATCTCCTTCCAGCTCTTGATTTAGTGTACTGAGAGCTAATCTCCCATAGGCTCTCCATCCCCCTAATTGTCCTGTTAACCATTTCAAAAGTGCATTCCAGCTTCAGATCATCTTTTCTGAACATGGATGAACAGGATTGCATAAAGTATCCTGCATGAAAACTCACCAAACTATTCTAAACTTGCATTAATATTTTCAGAGAAAGCAAGGTTGGTAGAGGCTTTTCCAGAGGTGTAGGCAAGGTGGATATATTATTTTTATCTAGGACATACACAGTAGCCACACCTGCTTTCAAAACTAAATGGGGCTGTTATAGTCGATCTCCAGTACATACTGGCCTGATCAGGAGTTAGAAATGCATCCAGTTACATACACTTTGGATCCCAAGTGATTGCTGCTGGTGCCCTCCTCAGGGGTTTTTCATATTGCACTGTGTGTACTAAATGTAAATAATAAAGGATAAGAATGGCAACTGAATAAAACTAATTTTCTTGTGCATGGAATAGAGATTTGATTAACCACCAGAAAAGAGCTCCACTTCACAGAAACTCCAGTGCTGAGGTGGTCAAGTGCTTGAACATTTTTGACAGAAGAAAATGCTGAGTCTAAAGCAAGCCAACTCCATGACCATGATGTGTCAAAAGACTCTAAAAATTAGCATCTATGAAACAGGATGTGGCACAAAAGGAAATTAACTTTCCCTTATTTCACTGAAATACTTTGAACTGAAACCTCTGGCATCACATCTACCTGTTCGTAGATGTTGATGATATTTTTGCTAGACACTGAAAAGGCTGCTGGAAAGGAAGGATGCTTCTTCATAGTGCAGGACCCGTCTCTAAAAATCAGCATATTTGTAGAAGAACATCTGTGGTGTTCAGTATTCAGAAGGTGTGGAAAAGGATAGTGGGACATGTAGATGAAATATTTTCATGTCTGTCAATCATTTAAACAGGTAAGGGTCCAATTGTTAGTCTCCACTGTATCGTCACAGTAGCTCTAGTTCCTTGCTGCTGATTCATGATACACCATTTATATCACAGCTGACATTTCTACTTGAACCACATCCAATCCATTTTATGCTTATTCCATCCTTTCCAGTACATGTCTCTGTAAGAAGTTAGCCTTTTGAGACAGAGTAGGCAGCAATACAAAAATCAATGCATAAATAATACAGAAATACCTAAGTATATGTACCTCATTTATGCCATGCAAAATGCATTTTAATTAATTTTTCAAAAAGGCAAGGATGAATTAGATAAGCAGAAATAAATATTATGCACAAATTACATAAAATTTAGCCTATTTTATAATCTTCAGTTTAAAATGGATGATGGCCTTACATTTTAAAAAGGTATGATATAATATTCCCCTCTCAGCTTTGGAGAGATTTGATTCAACTGCAAAAAACGCAAACATAAAATCATCTCGCTGGGTCAAAACAGTGGCTTAACAAGTCACTAGTAACAGGCAAAGGTTCACCAGCAGGCTGATGAAAAAGTTCCTAGGATGGCCAAATATAAGAAAAAAAAAATCCTCTCCCCTTGGGATTCCTTCTCAACAGCAGTCAGATGGTTTTCTCACTGGAATGTGAAGATTTCTAGACTTTGTAGTCTAATTATTTCTGTTCATATATCAAGAGTTATATTTTATCGATAACATAAGGGAAGTATGAAAAGTATGAAACAATAAAAGAAAGGGAAACTAAAGAGGGGGTTGGGGGTGGAATTACTTACAATAATCTGTAAAGAAATTATTGTTTTGGTCACTTTGCTCTTCATGTGACCAAACATCTATTTATACAGAAATTTGATATTAAGATACAAGAAGAGCAAACCTTTTTCAAAATTATTAATCAAGAAATCAGATAAGAATGAAAATAGTAACACTATGTATGAAAAAAAATCTTGAAGATAGACCCTGTATTAGGGAAGAAATTTGTTACTTGATGAAGAACAGGCTAATGAGAGAATGATAGTAGAGAGAGTGAAGACAAATATCAAAAGACTGTTTTAAGAAAGAGCTCCTACTGTGTTTATGTAACTCAGGCAAGAAGAGAGGGGAATCTTCAGTGTAGATAGCATTAAGGCAATGAAGCACTAGAAGAGTTGAAATGGAAGAAAATTAGTCTGGCTAAAGATAGGATAAGTACGTAGTGTTAAGATTAAGAAAACAGAGATGGATTAGATGAAATACTATGGCAACAAAAAACAGGGAAAAAAAAAAGAATGAAGAGGACATTCTTACATGGAGGATGCTGAGAATTATGTAAAAGAAAGAAAAGATGAAATATTTGTAATTACTGGAGTTTAAGACTGCAAAATTCCTTGGAAATAAATGTCCTGAATAAGGTCTTCTCGTGACTGGGTAGAAAAAAAAGCAGACTTGCAGGCATATGAAATGTTGCTGGTTTAGTCACATCTCTTAGACAAAAAGACCCACAGCTTTCGTAGAAGCCACACATACTGTCATGAAATAAAACTGGGAGAGTTGCTTCGCTGAAGGGTATTTCATGCCCAATAGAAGCAAAGATGCACATTTGTTTGTTTTGGTTATGCTAAATAGAGGAGGTCAGTTAAGTTATCTTTGGATAACTTTGTTATAAAGATTACCTACTGCTTTTAACTTGTCATTAAATATAGAAGTAAGAAAGAATAAGTATTAAAACACTTGAAGTAAACAAATATGACTTCATTTTCATGATTTCCATATGGTTTTCCTGCTGGATATATTCAAACAAGTTTACTTTCTGGATTATTAGATTTATTTTACCATCTTATGTGGAAAGAAAAGTTTAGAGATTTCCTGACTGCCGTCCAAAACTGACTGTGTTGTATTTTAGATGACACACATAGAAGGGGAAATGCAGCTTTGGTTTCTCCTTGGCACTGTCCAATTCACTGATGGAAAATATTAGGGATGGCATCTGAAGTTTCTGGCAGTTCTGTAATGTCAATTGATTAATGCATTGCTTGAAACCCAATTGATGCTGCATAATAACAGTGTTACCTAAGAAAGCATTATTTTGTCTAAACCAGCCTCTCATTAAAAATAAAGAAAAAGAGGAAGAGGGTGGAAAAAAACAAGAGGAAAAAAACCCAACAAAGATGACATAAGCTGGAAGTGATTGAGAAACTCTTGTATGCCATAGATGCTTAAGATTTATTCAGGCTGGAGTAAGGTATGCTAACAACTGTGTCCTCTTTCTGAAACACTGAGTAATGAGATACTTCAAAGCAGAACAATGACTGACATTCAAAGTATGGAAATGGCCAAACATTTAAAACTTGCTGTCCAAACTGCTTACAAAGTTGACTTTTCAGTGAATAATGTTCAGAAAACAATCTTATCTCATTAAGCAATAAAACATATCTACAGCCACTCGTTTCATCCCTGATGGACTATTCAAGATGTTTTCCAAGGCAAGAATAGAACTTTAAATGAAGACAGTAAGAACCTGTTTCAAAACAAAAGGTGCGGGGGTTTTTTGGTGCAAGATGTCCCTCAGTAGGGAATGTCTTGCCAAAATGGTCTCAGTGTTTTCATCGATTCAAAGGGCCACTATACAAGTTAATTGAAGGTTACAATAAGCAGAAACCACATGGAGCATAGGAAGTTCCCACAATAAGGGTGATGAGATGCTGGTAGAGTATCAGGTGTAAGTACTTTCCCTGTTCTTACGTTTTTCTCTGTTTATGGCTGCTGTTGAATATATGAAAGGTAGACAGGATGAGCTTTGGTCAGTTGTACTATGCCTGTTTTTTGCATTCTTTTAGTTTAAGCACTTTCTCATCAGTTGAGAAACTTGCTCCTCATTGCCATGCTACCATACATTCTGATCATTTAAACCTTCCAGTCACAGGTCTTGAAAAACATAATCCAGTTTGCACAGTTCTTTCAGATACCACTTTTTTTTTTTTTTTTTTTTCTTTCTCCATCAGATTAATTCCTTTTCGCATCTGGTTCTCCTTGTCAACTATTTATAATTTTTGGCGTAAGTCAGTAGTTTGCATTTGGTTAAGTTATTTTAGTCATTAACACTGCTGTTTCTAACACAGTTGTGCCACAGAGGTTTCTGCCCTCTTTGCTTTTGCGTTAAAGTGGACAAAACATGAACCTACTCCCTAGCATTTTCAAGACATTATCTTCACTGTACAACCTTCCTTTGCTGAAAGTCATGCCTCTCTGAAATTTCAGTGGTACTTGGAATGACTGATTCTCAGTGAGCATTAAGAGCGTGGCACTGTGCCTGAAGCTCTGTCCCCTTCTGGAAGCCAAAGGAGTATGGCTAAGGCCAGGATGTAATTTATACCTACAGGGGCACCACTCTTCCCAAACTCACATACACATTAACACCCAGTGCTCATCTAATCTCTTAGTCCACACTTTTTGGGCATCTCTGATGTAATTTCAATGAAGAGCTATTTTGAGTGTCCAAGGAAGATGAGAGCATGTCCTAGCCTGGGCTTGTGAAGGCTCCTCTGCCATTTCAGATGAAAATACTCAGTCTGTGTACTTATTCTGAAAGAGATCAGCCCTTGCTTGTACCTACATGTATTGATGTTAGCAATGTTTTAGCCTCTTGAAGGATGCTGAAAAAGCTGACATGTTGGGGAGCAGTGAGGTCTGGCTGCTCCCTCAGGAAAGGAGCTGAAGGAGGACAACCCCTGCACAGGCAGTGCCCTCGTCTGCAGGGTGCCATCCCGCAGGGGCTGAGCATGTAAGGCAGAGACAGGGCTGGCAGTAGGGTCCCTCAACAGCCCCTGGCACGTCAAGCAATGCACCTGGTCCGGAGTCCACATGGGGGATCCAGTCAGGAGCTGAAGCAGACAGGGCCAGAAACAGGACTGGAGACCCACACCCCTGTGACCTACCTGGGGCAGGGTCAGGAGGCCCCGAGATGGGCTGAAATGGGAGTGCTGGGCCCTGGGGGAGGCCAGGCTGGGATGCTCAGGCCTGTCGTGTACTCATGGCCTGGCACTGCAGATCAACACAGGCACTGAGTTAGCCTCATACGCACCAAATATCACTGTACTATACACAGGAAATGGAGGTGCGACGAGGGTAGAATAATACGGTATTATGCTGGGACCTGTAAGCTGAAATATTTTTTATTTAATTAATATGTTCTTGTTAACTCAATCTGGTTTTATCCTAGCAAAAAGTTAATAGAGCTTATAAGTATATAACATTTTTTCCTCTTCTGGTTGGTCTAGGTATGTAGCAGTCAGATTCTTCCTAACTAGAATATGGCGTATATATTTCATCTTTCATTACTCCCTCAAGCAATTAGGTAATTAGTCTATAGAAAACATCTGGCACTGCATTAGATCCAAATGGTTGATGAAAAAATCAATACAGTAAAAAAGGGAAATTAATTATAAAATATTCTGTAGGCAGTTGTTTAGTTTATCAAACCCTGAGACTGCACTGAAGATTTGTGACAGGTCCATTGTAAGCACTGGCATCTAAGCAAGTTACCCTACATGTTCATCCTAAAGCATGTATTTAAAATATGCCCTAGAAATAAGTACTTATCTCTGTTGACTATAAAGTATGCTTGTTACTCTTCAGTGTAAATACTGTATAGGAGACAGTTCACCATTAGGGGAGGTGAATCCCACATTGTATGTCTGAACATAGCCTAAGATATTGTTCAGGTTTTCCTAAAAATTTTTCTTCTCTCTTCCTGATGTGTAAAATCATTCTATCAGCAAGATATTTACTGAAGTGTGTTCAGTTCTGTCTAGCTCCATTTAACATCTGTCCCTCAGCATCACTAGAACATGCCTTGGAGAAGGAAGCAAGTTAGCTAGAAGTCATTTGTCAACTTTGATGTCTTCCTTCCAGACACCCAGTTCTGTGAAACTTTCCCTTACTCAGTTAGACTGTCACAGTTTGTTATTGTCATAGTGTTGCTCAAAGTATTAGCTTTGCAGTCTCAGAGTGCTTGACATCCATCATTCATTTATAACACAAAATTCAAATCCTTGGCTAATTTTTTACAGAGGGACCAATATAAATTTTCCTTATTGTGGCGTAATTTTGTTTATTCTCTTTGTTCACACACGGTTACATGAAAGGGGGGACTATGTGATATTTCAATCTATTTGTCATGTCCTTCAAGAAAAGTGTGACAACACATTAGTCAAAGTAATCTTACATACATAATTATTTTACTTCTATTAGAAGCTTGCCTTTATAAGACATGTCTCAAAACCATGCCACAGTTAGGCCTTTCTTAAGTGAGAGCCACTTGTTAGCCTAATGAAAGTTAAAATAACTGTTCATTGAAAGGACAATTTTTTATAAAGAAGGTCTTGAGATTTAAAAAAAAAAAAAAAGGTTATTTTACACATCTGTCCACTAATTCGTGACTTCTATAGCTTGTTAAAAATATCTGTTTTCACATTTTTCTGTAAAAATTACATTCCATGGAAATAAAAACTTCCTGTAGGAATAGGCCTGTTTTGGTGACGTTTCATGAGACAAAACCAATCCAAGCTGAAGTATCTCAGTGAGATCAAAATATTCCAGTTTGACCTCTTGTGCTTCAGTTTTTCTTATTAAAACCTCTTTCCATGTCCAAATGTAATGTTTTCCATTACAAATTATAAAACATAAAATAAGAAAACATGAGAAAGAAACTCTTCATTTTACTAAGCAAGAGTGAATTTCTGAATATGCCATTTTCTTGAAATTCAGATTTTTTTTTCATTCTAATATTGAGGAAAACAATTTTTTTTAGATACATTTCCCACAGAATATGAATACCATTTCCTCTTCAACTCTAATTATTTTTGTAGCATACATTTCAGAAAGCAATCCTTCTCTACTTAACATCTCTCCTAAGACAGACAGATGAATCATGCCCTGGAGGTGCCTGTTCCTTTCAGCTGGCTATAAAGGGAATCTAGGTTGATGAGTCTAGACATTGACAACCAACCTTCAGATATTTACCCTCAGGCAGGATGACTCCTTTCTATTGAAAAGATGAAAATACTATACAATTACTTTTCAGTAAGCATGATTTTTCAATCATGCTTAAGGGAATGTTTATCAACAGTTTGACTTCTAATTAGAAGCCTTAAAAGAAGTTATCCAAGGAGCTGGTGGAATCCCTGCCATCTTCCCAGTGCAAGATCATATTAAGCACATACATACCCTTCAGTGATGGGCTGTGCCAGCATGGTCCCCTTTGTTTAACTCTTTGGCTTGAATTTCAGTCTAGGGTAGCTGTGTAGGTTACAAACAGAACTGTAACACTCCTCTCCCCAGAGTCACAGGAGAGCAGTGACCTCCTCCCCAGTAAGCACGTCAGCAGATTCCAGCAATGCATGCATGAGCATATGGAGATGACCAGGATCCTTCCAGCCACTCCAGGCCTTCACATGTGGCCAAGAATGGCTGCTTTCCTCACTCACCCTTGCAAAGAAGGTGACAGCAGTAGGTGCTGGGCTGGATGGGATCACTCAGCTGTACTGAGCCTTTTTGCTGGTGCCATGGACCATGATGATCTGCATACATTTAGCCTTGCCTCTTAACAGAAGAATGGACAGCACAATCTCTGGAGGTGTCTTCTACCCCTTACATTTCAGGGTCATACATTTGGTCCCAATTTTTGAGGCAATTAATTTCCATTGATTACAGGTGGAATTTCACACTGTGGGAAACCAAGACCTCTACCACCTCTACCACTAAGGGTGTTGCAAAGCCAAACTAACTAGAGAGGGTAAGATGAACACCCAACAGTCAGCTGAGCTATACAAGTGAGATATTTAGAGAAACAGTGCAAAAGACTAAAACTGAGGTCTTATTCCTTCTTCTGCTACTGAGTCACTTTGTTTATGCTGACAAGTAATTTAATGAGTTTACTTCTAAAATTACTGAGTATAATGACAGCCACCTGACAGCACTTTTGTATAATTTCAAATTCAGCAGAGCCCAAAACTGTAAGAAAGCTTTAAAAATACAAACAAGTTAAATTCTGTCCTGCCTCCTCTCTCTTTAGGGACAGTAGCCCTGGGAAGGCTGAGAAATGTCCCAGTATCCTAGTCTCAATGGGAGCAATTGAAGTTCATGACAGGAGCACCATGGGTGAGTGGTGGGTCCAAGGGGAGGCATCAGGGGATGTTCTACACAGGAGGAACAGGAGCCTTGCTGTATGATTGAAGGAAAAAAGAGATGTGCTATTGCCTTAAGAGATACAATGTACTATGTTTTAGCACTTTCATGGAGAAGCGTGGTTGTAATCACCTTTCAGTCTTTTTGTTGCAGAGCTTGTCAGTGCTGAGGCTGAAGATTGATACAATTTGCATAAAGACTAATGGGATCAGGATAAATGGGTGGGAAGAGAGGGGTCAGGTAGCTGGAAAATTTAGGAGGTGGGATGTATTTTTTTGGACTAGGGCAAGTCTGAGCACAGAGAAAACATAAGCAGCTTCTCTTTCAGTACCATTTTTGAGACAGAAAGAGAGAAGTTGTGTGTTTATTGGGTCATTGTTCAAATAAGGTAGAATTAAGGTTATTTGAGAACTTAAAATAACTCTTCATTTCATGGTTTTCTAGAAGCGTAATATTTGTTGACTTTCCCATTCTGAAAGGGCACAAGATATGCCTGGGATGCATTTACCATCTTAGCAGAGTTCTTCAGCAGTGTATTACTTTCTTTCTTGAAGAGAATGCATTTACATTTGGTTTTGTACATGTGAGTGGACTTTTAAGCAGTTCGCAGATATCCATTTAAGATGTGGTGTGATGCAATTCAGGTATGCAAAACCAGACAATGATTTTCCTTGGCACTTACTGGAGGAGGAGGAGGAAACACCACTGTCAATATTGCACAGAGAAGGAAATGGTCAGCTCACAGAGCATGGTCACAAATGGCTCTAGGGATCCCTCATCACCCTCCTTTCCACTAGCTGCAGGGGTGCTAGAAGTGCCCAGTTTGCATCCCTGAGCTTCTGCTTTGATACAGGACAATGGAGATTATGGTTGTGTCTGAAATACTGCATTTGAGAAGAGAAATGAAACTTGGCTCTATATAGCTCAAGATGCTAATGACCTTTTATGACATGATGGTTACAATAACAGTAAGCAATTAAAAGCAAATTGTTGTCTCCCTCTGTCATTATCTCCTTCCTCATTTCACAGTGTACAAGTTACTCCTGCCATCCTGGCCATCCAGATCCTGTTCCTTTTTTTTTTTTTTTTTCCATCCCATTGCAACGATAGTATTTAAGAACCAAAACCACCCATGGAATCTGACAGTTGTAGAGAACTGGGAGAACCCAGGTCACAGATTCCCCAAAGCATATCTGTGGACCTCCAGCACTACAGTGCACTTAAAATTGAGTAAACATGCAGGTTTCACAGCACTTAAACCAGCTAATGCACATGAAAAGGTTCTCTGGGTCATTCATCCAAATGAGTGTAGGTACCCCTGGAGCAGGAACACCCTGAAAAAACCCAACTCTGGCTTGTCCCCCAGGGTGGGTGGAGGAGGTCACACATAGCCCCTTTCCCTGAGCTTCTGTGGCAGAAACTTCAGATGCTTAGAGCTGCCTAGGAGCTATGCCTCATTCACACACATGGGAAGAAAGTGGGAAAACTGGGAAAGACTCCACACCCACTGTCCCTGCTCTATCCTTTCATTCCTTTCTGACCTGAACTTCACTATACTCTCTTTCCTTTCCCAGGATGATGTAATTTCCTTCCTGCTCTTGCCTCACCCTTTACTTGACTCCCATAACCCTAACCTTTCCTTTGTAAAACATGGAAACTGTCATGTGAGTGACCTTATATATTGAATTCTGTTAAATTTATCTGAGAGATCTCCATGGGCTTCTATAGGTTGCTGTTTGGGATCAAAATCTGTTAGAAGTTTTAATCTTAAAACCCTGTTTTCCACATTGAAAAGATGTGCTTAAACATTAGTTTTTGTTGCTTGGTGGTGTTTTCATCTTATAGGGAAATTAACAGCAGGTGAAAGCTTATCAGGATTCTATTCAATTTAAAATATGCATCATTTTTTTCTCTAAATTCCGTTTATGTATAATATCTGTGAAAAATTAATTTGCCATGTATGAACCTCTGAAATATTTGCTTCTTTGAAAAAGAATTATAAAATTAATACACTGTCTCTATATCAAATTATATTCTGTTGAAATGCTAAAAATAAGTAGATTTCTTCATTATATATGATGCAAACAGCTGAGATGTATTATGGGAACCTTTTATCACACCTTCAACTATGTTAATTATAAATAGAGTTAAATGAAAACATTCCTATTTATTTGATTCATTTTACCTTTTTGCTGTTCCTGAATTGCCTGCAAATAGACCAGACCTTTCTGGAACTCACTCTTGCTTTAAACTGCAAAACCAGTTTGAAATCCTGGCATTCTGAACTCACAGGTGAGGAAATGTAACACTCTGGGGTTTACGAACAGGTCCTCATGGGTACCAGGAGGCTCTTCCAGTGACCGGACTTGCCAAACACAAACCATACTTTTTCCTTCTACCTTCCTGGACTGAAGGGTGAAGAGAGGCAGCACACTGCCTCTGAGCCACAAGTCTGATGCTTCCTTGTTTCCCAGGTGATTGCTCTCCCTTGGAGACACCATCCAACATACAGAATTAAAATATGTAAGTTACACTTAGGTCTGTCTTAAGTTAGGGGTAGACCTGCTGGAAAGCAGCTCCATGGAGAAGGACCTTGGTGTCCTGGTGGACAATAAGTTATCCATGGGACAGCAATGTGCCCTTGTGGCCAAGAAGGCCAATGGTCTCCTGGGGTGCAGAAAGAAGAGTCTAGCCAGCAGGTCGAGGGAGGTTCTCCTCCCCCTCTATCCTGCCCTAGTGAGACCACATCTGGAGTACTGTGTTCAGTTCTGGTCTCCCCAGTTCAAGAGAGACTGGGAACCACTGGAGAGAGTCCAGCAAGGAGCTATGAGGATGATGAAGGGACTGGAAGATCTCTCTTATGAGGAAAGGCTGAGAGACCTGAGGCTGTTTAGTCTGGAAAAGAGAAGACTGACAGGGGATCTTATTAATGTTACAAATATCTGAAGGGTGGGTGTCAAGTAGAAGGGGCCAGTCTCTTTTCAGTGGTGCCCTGGGATAGGACAAGAGGTAATGGTCACAAACTGAAACACAGGAGTAAGGAGTAACGTTGGACTTGATGATCTTGAAGGTCTCTTCCAGCTGAAACTATTCTATGATTCTCTGATTCTATTCTACAGGAAGTTTCACCTCAACATGAGGAAAAACTGTGAGGGTGACTGAGCACTGGAACAGGCTGACCAGAGATGTTGTGGTCTCCTTCTCTGGAGACTTTCAAGACACTCCTGTATCTGTTCCTATGTGGCCTGCCCAGGTGTTCCTGTGCTGGCAGGGGGGTTGGACTCAATAATTTCCAGAGGCCCCTTCCAACCCGTACCATTTTATGATTCTATGCCTCTAATCCACTAATATTTATTATATATATATATATTTTTTTTTTTTTAATCATAATTTAGAGTACAAAGAAATTTGAGGGAAGGCATTTTGTAGAAGGAGGGAATTCCATTTTAACATCGGTCCTTTCAAAGAGAAATTACTGCAATTCCTTATCAATGTTTGACGAAATATTAAGGAAACTTTAAAGAAGTCCAGATCTGTTCAGAGTATCAACTATTTGAAGATTAAAATATTAATCCCAACATTTTTCCACAGGGAAAAAAAATAAAAGTCCCTAGCTTTGTTTAACATAGCCTAGGTGATGCAAACTCCTTCCATAAGGTTGAATAGAGTTTTAGAAGGCATTCCTTTCCCTTGCTCTTTACATCATGGTTCATTGAGAATGAGAGTGTGACAAGGTTCAGCCTATTCCTGGGAAAGCCACCATCACCAAAGGTTTCTTAAGATCAAATGGAATAAACTTCTGTAAGGAATGGCTTAGGTACAGTTGAAGCAGCCTCAAAGGCAGAGGGATAGACTGGGTCACTATTCTTCAACACACCATCTGTAAACACTATCTGCTCATAACAGAGCACACCACTTTCTGTGAAGCTACTTTCTTGCAGTGCACAGACATATTTCAAAGCAAGCAAGCAAACAAAATGAGGTAAATAGTTGGGTTGTTTTTTTTCCAACTTAAACTTCATTTTTATTTCATTTTAAATTAAAACTTGGACACACTTTCAGGATCTTATATGTGGGTATTTTCCTAATGATTACTCATTCTTGCACTGAAGGCTGTAGAAACACACTGGACCAGATGTTCTCCAAATGGTTCTCCCAACTCTCTTCTCCATGAATGAAAGCTATGAAAACAGTGGGCCCCAGACATCACTTTATTTACTCCCCTTGTGATTTTTAAGGCATAAATTGTCTCCCAGTGTTTTACTTTGGTAATGTCCTTTCGTATGCTGCTGTTAGCCCAGAGATCAGCACCTCAGCACTTACAGTTCTGCCCAGGAGGGTGTGTTGTTTGCTTCACTTATCTCCACTGAGGGCCCAGCACCGGCTGATCTATCCACCATCAGCAACCTTTGGAAGTTCTACCACTGCTGTTAGATGATGCTCTATTAGTGAAATCTCATCACTGTGAGAGCACTTTACTTTATTAAAAGTGCAATTAAAACAAAATCAAATACTTTCATTAACTGCAACAACTAAAAATTATAGTCCCAGTTGCTTTCTTCTCATTAAGAAAATTTGCATTTGAATAACTTTTCAACTGTATTTGTAATTAATGCAATTACAAGCCAGAGATCTGTTCCCAAAAGTAAAGAAAACTTCTTTATCAGTTTTACCATTTTAATTGAAATAAGACTTTGTATAGTGAATTATTTAATGTCTGTTATCTGAAAAGTACATATAGAGATAACAAGTCAGCTTCAGTATTTGGGACTATGCCCATTTATTTTAGAGCTGGTGTAAGTCCTGGGAGCCACAGAGGATGAATTGTTTGGTTCAGCCCTGGAATACTGAGTATTATGGTTTTGTCAGTTTACAACAAAGGTCTATTGATTACTTAACTTTTTTAAATTATCTTTTTCTTTTCCAAATTAATGTATGATACATAGGAAGATAAATATTCATAAAAGGGGGAAAAAAACTTTAGCTAGGTTGAGGAAAGATAAAAAATTTTCATGGCAAGAAAGGGAAAAAGGGGGAAATTATATCGTTTGTAAATAAAATAATACAACCTGAGGTTGTCACACACAATAACAGGACTTGGGAGCTCTGGGCATAATCAAGGCGATATCGTGCTGGATGCTGCACAAACACATGGTGCTTGGAGCCTTGTCTTCGAATAATTTATCATCTCTGCTTTCAATCCTGGAATCTTTTTTTGCATATTTCTCCTGGGACTTCAGAGAGCCTCTCAGTCAGGCCTCAGCGTCCACAACGTCTCTGTGTAACCATTACTGCAGGGCTCTGCATCTTCACACGTGGCAAAGGCAGTGATGGAGCCTAGCTTGAAACAGAAGCCACAGGTCTGTGTGGGCAGTAGACTGATGTGGGGTGAAAATGGCTAAAAAGATATAAAAAGATATAAAAGGCTGGGTTCAGGAAAATGTATATATCACAAATACAGTGTAATTGAGGACCAAACGTGGCTCCAGATTTGGTCTACTGAGATCAGAAAGTGAATTATAATTAGGATGGAGAGAACATACCTAAGGAGAAAACAACATATTAATCCTGAGTTCACACTTAACAAAAAATTCACATCGTAGAAGAAAGTTGAGTTCTACATCACAGAGGGTCTGCTCTGCTTTTGCTTCTCATTTAGCTGCTGCCGTCATCAGCTCTGTGGAATAGGGTTATCAGAGAGGATAGGCGAGCGTTCTTGACTATGAATTCATCTTTACTTGGAAATTAGAAATTGTTCCTTAATTTTCATTTTTCATGCTGAAAATGTACACATTGAGATGTATGGAATTCCTTTGAACTCTTTCTCTCTGCCAGTGAGAGAATACCCATCTTCCGCTAGTCCTAAGATACAAATGCATAGAGATTTTTCTTATATGATGTGTTCAGTAGCAAAACAAACTGTGCAGAGAGAGTAAACAAGTAGAAAGAAAAGATAGACTGAACACATAATTTTCTGGATTCTCCATTTCCCCCTCCCTTTCCTTCCTCACAAGCACAGAGCTCACATCCATGCTCTCAAACTGTCTTATCTTCTAGCTTTGATTCACTGCTTAAAGAATATTTCAGGTGAAGAACTGGAAAAAAGAAATTGCATAACAGCCTGGATCCCAAGGGTGCAACCAATACTTAATGGACAAGATAGAAATTTAATCCAATCAGGAATTGCTTCAAGAATGTCCTGTCCACTACAGAGCAGGTCAAACAATATGGTCACATTAGTACCTTTAGGGTTATATGTTGCTAAACTAGGAATTTGTTATGAGTTCCACCTTACAGTGGTACAGGATTGTTCACTAACAGGCATTTACCTGTTTTTTTCCATAAAATGAGGCTTCATTCTCTTCCCTTGAGGGGGACTGTTGCAGGGAGGAAATTTAACATCACAGCAACTGAGTCCTAGAACTGATCGGTTTAATTTTTCTTCATTTCATCCTCAATTCTATATCCTGTTTATTGAACTACATAATTCTGCTCTTCTTCTGTACACCATTTATGTATTTATAAATTGTTATCGTGCCTATGTAGAGTTTTGGTTGTCATGTAGCCAAGCTGTACAAGTTCAGTCTTCTACTTCCTCTCTCCCACTTCCAAGCCATTTTTATAGCACTTGTGTGCTCTTCAACTTGTCAAGACCTTCAGGACTCTGACTTGCCTAGACCTAAACACACTGTATCATGAACCCTGTGGAACTGTTCTGCTCTGTGTTGTTTCCTGATATACATAAGGTAGTTTCCAAGTCCCTGCAACAACTTGCACTGAATTTGGCTGTATGTCAAAAGGATTTCCATTGTGGATCAATACTCCCATCCTCATAAACCCAGAGCATAAATACTTACAATAGATTTTGTGGCTCTGGACCATGGATAAGGAACTCCTAAAACCTGGCATTTAAAAATGCTGTGCAGATGAACACATTTAGAATAATTGACATTTTTTTTCTTACCCATTAAATGAATTCATGACAATATTGTAATGCCTTTTTGAAAACTCACCAGATCCACTCAAAATTTGAGAGAATTATAAGATCCCATATTCCACCACTGCAAATTTTAACTATGACTCAGCACTTCACGTTTTCATTACATTTCCATCTCTGTAAGCCACTGATGGCATTATCCCTATTTATTTCACCTGTCCTTTTAGTGTTAGTACAGTATTTCAATAAAATACATAAATGATAGAGGATTTAAAAGTCACACCACAAGCTTTGCTAGAGATTTTTCCATAGTTTCACATTATCTTACACTTTTCTTACTTATATATTATTTGGAATTTTGACTTTCAAACATTTTACTAAGTCCACTGAAATAAATAATCATACCATGAAATTTATTGGAATCCATGAAGTCCATAGATGTGTCTCTCAGGTTTGAGCTCCAATATGGTTTCTCTGATGGCTTTTCAATAAAGAATGCTCTTATACACAGCCCATCCTTCAAAGCTGTTCAAGGCACCTCCCCTCCTTGAACATCTTAATTCATAAAACTTGTAGAAAATCACCTCAAAGTTTTCTCCCTTCTCAAATTCAGTTGAAATGGGCATTAGATTCAAAAGTTTCTGAAGGAGTAGGCATGAGGCAGAGAACAGAAAAAGGAAGTTGAGAGGGCATAGAGAAAATATCAATCTCATTTTCCATTGGAAAGCATCTTGAATAGAGGTTTATAAAGCTATGCGCAATCAAAGATTGATTTCTGCACAGTTTACAAATCACAGATTATACTTAAATCCTCCTCAGTTTCCCTTACTTGGACTCTCAAGTATAAAAAAAAGCATTCTGTGCAAAATAAGTTGCTTTAAACCAGATCCTAGTGAAACTGCATGACATGCTTTCACCAATAGTTAATTATATTAAGTTTTCCAGATAATGTTAAAATTTGAATTAAGGTAATGGACCATAATAGATATTTGACATATTTATGCTCTTTATGTTCTCTTAAACACAGCCATTGATGGACCATAAAATAAAAAGGAATAAACTCCAGAAACCAGATTTACAATCATCTCATATTTTTTTGTTTATCTTTAGATATCAGACAACTGTAACTTAAAGTTAACAAGAGTGGGTTTTTTTTAAATTCTGAAATGAAAAGCCAGATGAAATTGAGAGGAAGAAGAAAAACGGAAAGATACTTCTTGATAGATGAAGTAAAAAAGATGCAAATATGTTCTAGCAGAATGTAATTATTTCAAGGAATCTACTGTTCAATAAAAGATAAATTATATTTTAGAAGAATTCTATAAAAATCCAGGTAAGAACTTTGAAGGAGGAAATTGATGATTATTTTAACAGATGAGTCTGCTGTCACTTATACATAATGGGGAAAAATCTCTTAGATTTTTCTTTTGGTCTCACAGGAAATTGAGAAAAGCCATTAAATTTCTCAAATTTGAAAACTTTTTACTAATGACAGGTTTTCAATACTGTTTCATAGACATTACTGACAGCATATATCTCAGCATTTAATTCAAATATTTATTCCTTATAGAAAAGAATTAGTTACTTGGGATACTGCTGTGCAAACAGAAACAATCTCTGCACTGCTTAAAAAAGACAGGGGTCACTTACAATAACAGTTTTTAAGTCAAAGTCCTTTCTTAATGAAGGCTGCAAATTAATTTTCAATCCTTTTAATAGCCTATATAACATATATGCTGGCAAAATGAACTTTGAGAAGAAAAGAAAGAAAAAGTAGGTGTTAGGAAATACAGCTTATTTGTCAGGAAAAAAACCCAAAACATTAAAAGCAAACCTCAAAACTTACTCCCCAAACTATGTAATGCTAATTACCTAAAACTGCCATTCTGCAGTGGTTTTCAATGCTCTTAACAGTCCTTTAATAGCAGTGAATAGCTATGCAAAATCCTGAATCATTTCAGTCTGGAAAGATCTTTACCCAGTGGATTAAGGTAGTGTTAGTGGTGTGAAGTATCTGAAAACACCACAGCTGAAAGCCATCCCATGAGATCAGTTCTACTCCTTTTTATTTGGAGATGTCTCCTACACTGTGACACCTCTTTATTTATGTAGGTGTATAACATGAAATAGGCATTTTTCAGTGTCTTTCTGTTTAGCAAATGGCATCATCATAAGTAGAGGCTGGAGTCGGATAAACTTTGAGGTGGAAATTAAGACTTACGTGCTTGCATGACACCCAGCAAAATGCCACCTATCCTGATTGAAGATTTCAGAAATATAAAATAAAACACATTCGATCTTCCTTAAACAATCCGTCTTTAAATTGTCTCTCAGGTTCTTTTTCATGTAGACTGTGGATTGATAAAGTATTTTGGATCAGTGAGGTAGTGTAAAATTACATATTTTATGCATACTCTTATTTTGCAGACTAATCATAGGCATGTTGAGGCCATAAATGAAAGAAAGAGAAGTATGAACTGCCTCATGAAACTTTCTGGTTTGTGCACAGCACAGGCAACCACCCTTCACCAAGACCCACATGAAGAAAACACTGCATGTGTCCAAACAGACCTAATCATAGCAGCATGCGGTGTTCTGTCCACAAAACTCTTCCACAAAACCTGTCTGTGGTACTCTTCTGCATTTTCTGGTAGCAATCAAGTAAAAGAACACTACACAGCAGTGTTAGCACTGGCTTGGAGGCTTCTCTTCCACTGCCTTAGATATTCTGGACACAGTGACAGAATGAAATGGGGGTGAGGAAATCTGATTACAAATACTAAGAGCAAAACCCTATTAAATAATAAAAATTGCAGAAATTTAAGTTTAGAAATATCCCAAAATAGGGATGGACCTGTTAAGAAGAAAATTCAGCATATCAAGACCATCCCTGTAAGATATTTGGGTAACCTATTTCTAAAATTTTCCCCTAGAAATGTTAAAGAAGCAGCAACATAATAAAGTTTGTCTCCCTTTAGACAGAAGCCCTTTTTGAATACAGGTTTTGATAAAAAATGAAATTGCTATCTTCTTGCTCAAGTGAGAGATCCTGCCTTTGTAACAGCCTTTTACAGGCTGGAAGAGTTAATGTGCTTCCCTTAAGAGTGTTCTTTATATACACAGATATATACATATACATCTTATTAAATACTCTTCACTAAACACCTATAGCTAAAGTGCAAATCCAACACCTAAATGAGAGGGAGAGTTCCCCAGTCCAAATTTCTGCACTGCATTCTGCTGTCCTTTACAGGTCTTATTTTCTTAAATGTTTGCATTTCTTGTTGTCCTCTGATTCTTTCTAATGGTGTGTTCCCTGTAGTAGCCCAGCTGATGCCAAGTAAGGTAGATCAACTACCTCCAGTGCTTTACATATGATATTTATTTGATACACAACAACCTTTTCAACAGCAGCATCATATTGTCAGCTTGAATTGAGTTTGCTGTCCACAGTGCTTTCTGTTTCCTTTCCTCCGTTGTCTCAATGTACCGAGGGTAAAGCTGGCAATGGTATTATTCTGATACGGTGATCCATAGGCTGGATGTGATATTGTGAAGAAGGAATGACACTGAGATGATGAGAGACCTTACTGTGGTCTTTCAATACTTAAAGGGGACCTATAAGAAAGATGGGGACAGTCTCTTTAGCAGGGCCTGATGCAACAGGACAAGGGGTAATCGTTTTAAACTAAAAGAGGGTAGATTTGGACTAGATATGAGGAAGAAATTTTTCACAGTGAGGGTGGTGAAACACTGGAGCAGGTTGCCCAGAGAGGTGGTAGGTGCCCCATTGCTAGAAACATTCGAGGTCAGGTTGGACACGGCTCTGTGCAACCTGATCTAGTGGAAGATGTCCCTGCTTACTGCAGCAGGGCTGGACTAGATGACCTTTAAAGGTGCCTTCCAACCCAAACCACTCTATGATTCTACAATGTGAAATCAAAGCTAAATTAGAAGCTTCACTGTTTACTTCACCAAAACCAGAAAAGATTTTGTGTTGGAGGAAAATTGTGTTATCTCATGTGGTGCTTAGTGTCAAAGGCTTTATACTCCCTTTGAATTGTATCTTTATACATATTTGCATGAAATGACTTGAGAAGTTTTATTACCATATTGAATAATAGAGTCCAGAGCTAGTACGAACCGAAAGATGTATCTAGTCCCAAGGCAGTATCTATTATATCTGATATTTTTCTGACCAGCTCATAAACAAGAAGGCAGAGAAGCCTCCACAGTCCCAGTGCTTTCAATATGCCTAGCAAATATAATGTAACTATAATGTTTAGCCTGAAATTTTCCTATGATTTAAGCCCATTTTATTTTTTCCTTCTCCCATTACCCCACAGGTTGGCTTATTCTCCTTATACTTTCAAATCTTTTAAATATTTGATATTTGTAACATCTCCTCAGTATGTTTACTTTTTTATAGTAACACAACACTGTTGACTCATGCTTAACCTAAGTACCACTATCCATTCCTCATACTGTATTTCAGATAAGAAATACCATCTATATAAAACAGTACTTTGAATTTGTCCCTGCACTGCATCCTGATTTTCTCAAAGACTATTTCTCTACATCAATATTAAACCTCTCTTGGGTTTCTTTCAGTCCTCCCAGCTTTGAATTGTCTGTAAACACAAAATAACCTGTAATCAATATTGAGAAACATAGCTTATGGATATTATATATCCACAAGCCATTGCATACAGGATATTTTCTGCTGTTTGAGATCACTGTGAGACAAGACTAGTCACACCAAGCACATTTATTCATAAATGAAAAACAGTAGAGAAGCAATTCATGCAAGCAACACTATCCCTGAGCAATTCTAATTTATGTATCTTAGATCTACAGAACATGGCAGAAATCCACACTTCCCCAGCTATGGTATGCACATCCATATGCAAGCCTAGCCTTGACTATGTTCTTAAATCTCTTCTGCACAGGTGTTTTAGGAATATTGAATATTTTGTACTTTGCTGATGTTTAAATTTAATAATTAAGATGCTGGTGTAGTTTCCAAATACAATCCAGCTAATGACAATTTCTTGTTGCTTCAATCAAATTGGCAGGTACATGTTCAAAAGATACACTAATATATCACTAAGGCCTGTTCTATATCTTCCCCAACCCAAGGTCCATCCCATGCTGCACATTTTAAGGCTTCTATTCATCTCTCCAACCATACATGCACACATAGACTCAGCTATCTGAGAATGTGCTGTGTAGTCCAGTTTTTGGTTTGCACTTACCCTTTACAAGTTTTCACATAATCATCCCAGAATGCTTTTACTTTTCATTCTGTGAGATAACCATGGAGACCTGAATGGGTTGGCATTTCCCAGCAAGGAGTAAGGCACTGCTGCCGGGTCTTTGTAGAGGAAGTAATCCAAAACTAATCCTGTTTATTGAAGCAATAGTTATTCTACAGCCTTTACCAGTCAACATTGTTCAGAATTTTTAGCAGACTTGTTTTTCCTGATCTGGAAATGGTTCTAAGGAAATGAAAAAAGAAAAAAAAAAAAAAAGAAAAAAGAAAAAGAAAAATGTAAAGGGAAAGGGAAAAAAAAAGAAAAGGAAAAGGAAAAGGAAAAGAAAAAGAAAAAAGAAAAAGGAAAAGAAGAAAAAAGAAAAAGAAAAAGAAAAAGAAAAAGAAAAAGAAAAAGAAAAAGAAAAAGAAAAAAAAAAAGAAAAAGAAAAAGAAAAAGAAAAAGAAAAAGAAAAAGAAAAAGAAAAAGAGAAAAAGAAAACCCTAAAACAAAACACAAAAAGAAAAAGAGCATTTAATTGTTGTGAACAGTGAGCAATGTGATGAGCTATGTTGGAGAAACTGCAACAACAGCTTTATGTGTTGTTCCAAGGCATGTTAAAACAAGCTAATTTTAGCAATCCTTATGTATTCTCAGAACATGTCTTCATTCTTTATGAAATTGCAGGATATCTTAGTAGAGGGATTTCATGTAAATTATTTATGATTAATCCTGTGGCTTGGTTTGGCTTATGTCCACTCTCAGTGAAAGAACTTAAAACTTCTTAAGTGGAAGCACGATGTGAAATATTAAAGAGAAATATTTATATATACATTCTCTTTCTATCTATGGATTTCAAACACGAGATAAAAGGTTTCTATTGTTGATTATTTCAGCTCTCTTGGTACCACTGCAGAGCACTCACTGCCGAGCTCAAAGTTACAGCTTGGGGATTTCAAACTGACAGAGAAATGCTCCAAACTAGCAGTCTCCTTTTGATTTGCCAAAAAGTCTTCAGAGCTAGCAACAGCAGTATTCTTCTGGTATGAAAAAGATTAAATATAATGAATCACATTCAACACCCTCTGGAGAAACAATTACATTTCTTTATTAAATAACAGCAGCTTGTATGAGGTAGTGATTTCTGGAGTCCACGAGCTGCATTACACATCACTTAAAGTTTTGCCCTAGGTAAGGGAGATGTTAGCTGACAGCACAGTCAGGTTTATATTCCAAACCAGCAAACTTCTCACAGTCCTTCTTTAACAGATGCACTCAGATACAAAAGTTGCCATGCTGTCCAGACGGTTGTTATCTTTAAATAAGAGTATGTTTAAAATGAAAATTAATTCAGTAGCTGCTCAAGTAATTTCCATTACCCTGTTTAATGCTCCCTATTATAGACAAATCTTCTTTATGGAAGCATACAGTGACAGATTGGTCTCCCTTGTTATCAAGTATCTAGCAAGTGAGCGTCTGACGACTATAAATGATGTTCTTGTTCCCCTGGATACACCCTGGTGTCCTTTGCAATTTTACCTTCCTTTGTCTTTAAAACAAGAATTACCAAAGCACAGAATTTCAACTTACCCAACAGATTCAAGGTTGTTTATTGTCTTCAGTGAACACATTCACTGTTTTTTATGGTTATCATATTAAACTAATCTTGTCATCTAAACACCTTCACTGTAAGACCATGCCTGGTATACAGCACTAACAGTTGTTGGTTTTTTTGTAATATTTCTCCTTTTCTCCCTGAAAGTCTGGAAACTTCTCCTCCCACAAGCAATAACATCATATCCTATATTGTGCTGTTTTCTCTCTGTGTGCAATGAAGATTGATCAAGGCTGGTCTTTGTTCTGAGTCCTCTTCACTCTCCCCCGATTTTGTGCTTTACCTATAAACCTGGTCTTCCATATTAAAGGAAAATCCACAGATCTCAACTTACTGTGTCAATACATTCCTATACCCTCTAGATGAATTTTCAAACCATAGCTAATCAGTTTGACTCCCTGAATTTCTAATCTCTGTACAATTTGCATGAAGCAATATATAACCAGTTATTGTACTTTCAAAGCTATAGTAAGAGTGTAGTGCTTTAGGTAAAGCAGCTGTTGACCAACAGAGGAATATAAAAATTCCTTGGGCTGTTTGATTCAAAGTATTGCATTCTAACACTCTGAATTCAATGGCAAATGATGATGGCCTTACAGCGTCTGTGCCAGCCAGCAGCTCACTACCTGGGGCCTTGCAGACACAGGAGACATAAGATTTGTCTGTGATTCAACCAGAGTGCACCTGAAAAGAAGGAAAACTTTCTGAGAAAGCCAAATGGATCTTGCTGACTATCCTGGGCATGTGTGTGTAGGGGAGGTGCTCAATTAAGTTACAAGAGAAAAAAGTTAAAAACCAAGCACACTAAATACATTACTTACATATTACTACATTAACATTACTGAGCACACTACATACATTAACCATGCAGCAGTCACTTTTAATGGAAGCTAAGCATGACATTAAGAAATAAATTCTAAGTATATTCAGGAAAATATTGCGCTCTGAGTTGACAATGTATCACTGACCTAAAAATTATGATAGCAATCCATAAGGGAAATATGCATGTTGCCCAGTTTGACAGCCTACAAAACCAGGCTAAGCTTCCTCCACAGTAAATGCAGAGGGATAAGTATCTCAGTGGTTATTTCAGAGGATTCGAGCTCAGCAGCAGTGTAATTCCACCCGAGGGCAACCAGAGCACTAACTTCCTGCCCACCTTGTTGCTCTGAATTGTTCCCTGGAGGTGCCAACTCTTCTCTGCTGATTACAGAAGGTGCCTAGATTCCTTGTTTAGAAACCTGTTTTGGTATATACAACAAGACGTTGTGAATACCTCCTGAATATTCACTGAGACCTCGTAATTTTCAAATGATCTGAGTGACGGATATTAATTAAATATTCATGACTTTAAGCTTAATTTTTGTAAATTCCTCAAAAAAAGGCACCTGAAGCAGTAACCAGTGGACACTAAAGCTAATGTCATGCACATTCCCTTTCAGACTGCAGATCTTCACAGTCCATGCTGTACTTAAGCAGACACATGCTAACAGCCTTTTAGTATATAAACACCAAGCATAGTGGATTGCATCCAGTTCCACTGGCATAAAACCAAAGCAATTCCAATACAAAGCAATTTCAGTAATCAAAACTGATGCAGAATAACTATCATGCCCATTCATACGTTTGTGTAATGTAAATAACATCCCTTTCTAGTGGGATTTTTAAGGGGAAGATACATCTTCTTTTCCTCACCTTGATAGTGATTGATTTAGCAAAAGATAAAATCAACATATTTATGAGAGACGTAGCGGGACAGCTATGCAGGTCCACCTATTTTTCAGCATGTACTGCATGACCAATGCTCTTACAGACTTTTTCATAATGCCTGCATACTTGAGTCTCTTTTCATTGAAAAAACCAAACACATAGGTGCTGAGCTCTCTCTCATATTACTTACCAGTCCAGAACTTAGCTATCTAGGGTAAGTTAGTCATCTAGGTCTCCCTCTGTCGTCAGTAGAGTGACAGGTACTTCCAGAGGATGAGTCATCTCATCTATTTTAGACACATATCTTAGAATGGTATGAATCACTCTGAAAATCCCTCTCCCCACAGCTTACAGAGGAAGCCTAGACAACTAGCTATGCCAGGACACAGAACTTTTTGCCAGTGAAGGCAGGAGCCTGCTACCTAGTGTTCTTGCAAAAAAAAAAAAAAAGGATGTCAGTTAGAAAAGAGTGTTTCTTTGAATGTAGACACGTGTCAACTGATGGCAATACAGAGACATGTTCATGCCGAACTATCAGACCGTAACATCATTAAATCAGTATCAGCCCGCCTTGGTTCTGACCTTGAGGTGAAAAATTCCCTATTCCTCTGCCAACTTTTTGTGCTAACTAATTCAAATTTGAAGACGTTGGTACAGCAGGTGCAGCTGGGCACATACCCCAGCTAGCACCAAGCCTGTAAATTAGGGACTGGGGAGGAATTTTTTTGTAGCCAGTTCAGGTAGTCTTTAATCCCTGTTGGTTAATACTGCTTATTGGTTTTATATCCTCCTGATTTAAATTCATACAAGAATGCTTTCATACAAATGGCATTCAAAATATACAATTAGATTCAGAAAAGAATGAAGTGTTATCACAGTGGTACATGTCTATTCTTTTTCCCCCCTTCAAAATGGACTGGATAGGAAAAAGAAATCTGCTAACTAAATTACAAAATTTTGAAGAGGTCAAAATAGTATATAGCACACACCAAGCTCTAATTCAAAGAACACAGGAAGCAGTGCAATTCAGATTTGTCATCCTTTGACACAGATTATAACAATGTAGTCAGGAGTTTTAGAGCAACACGCATCTTTTTCATTCTCTCTCTCCCTCTGGGGTCACTGCACTGTGATCTATTTTTACACAGGAAAGAAAAAAAAAAGAGTTTTCTTTGTTAAAACAAGTTGGATGCTCCCATATCTCATATTCAGAGAGCATTTCAGAAAGCCTAGCATCTTCCTTTCAACCTGCTTTGAAGCATTTCTGCTGGTTATAGACATCATTCAGCCACAACACTGTAACCATAAAAACCTTCATTTTTTTAAAAGTGGGGAAAAAAACAGAACTTCCAATGACTTACGAGTAAACTATATTGAAATATTTTCTTTGAAAATGTGAAAGCTAGAAAAGGAACAAAAGCAGCAGAAAGAAAATAAATCTAACTACATGCCCCCAAAATTTTAGGGATACTGATGTCCAGATATTAACTACTTTTCCTTCAATTTCTGTCTTCAATGAGGTTTGTCTAAGGTATTCCTCTGCAGAAATAGCTCACCAAGGATGATGAAACCGGTACCATTTGCAACAGTTTTAAACTGGAGAAAGGTAGATTTAGATTGGACGTTAGGAAGAAGTTCTTTACTATGAGGGTGGTAACTATGGAACATTGGAACATGTTGCCCAGAGAGGTGGTGGAGGCCATATCCCTGAAGACATTCAAGGTCAGGCTTGATGAGACTCTGAGCAATCTAATCTAGTTGAGGATGTCTCTGCTTACTGCAGGGGATTTGGACTAGATGACCTTTGGGAGTTCCTTCCAACCCAGGGCATTCTATGATTCTATGATTGATTCTGTGATTCCATATTATGTTCTTGAATTTTCCGTTAACTTGAAATACAAATACTGTGTTGCCAGTTTCTTCATGAAGCCCACTGTACAAAAAAGGAAACTCAGAGGGGGAGGGAAGGGAGGTGAGAGAAACATGAAAAAGGTGGATGAAAGAAAAGGGCAGGGATGGCAGTTGTCTTGTAATTAGAGTATTGTAGATACTGTATTAGTTTTTACTTATGCAGAAATGAAGAGGAAGAAATGCAATTCCTTATTATTAAAAACCAAAACCAGATGTTTGCTCAGAAATAGCCTGGCAGCAGCAAAGGCATATGGAAAAAAAATTAAAAAAAAGAAGGAAAAATTTTCTTAAGAAATTAATTGAGGGAAAACTCTGAAGAATCACCTATCTAAACATGCCTTTTGAATCTTCATTTATGTACATTACATACATTTTTTCTAAGCATTTCTTAACATTAATTACTACAGTAGAATATATTTTAATTAGCTACATGAATCATTTTCAGCATAGTAACTTCACTTAAATTTTCGTGGTTCTGCTACTGTTACATCCCAGCTTTGTACTTCATTACGCACAAAAATAATTATAACAAATACACCAAACATTTGAACTAAGCAAAACTATCATGCCTTGGTTTTCCTTTCTAATGGCCTCACAGAGTCATTACAATCCTCCTGGCAGCACAGTAACTGCTATATGTAAGCAGACCTGCAAGGTAATGCACTCAAGCCCAGCAAACTTCTAAAGCTTAATTTTTCCCTGCCCATCTTTCTGCAAAATTAAATCACCTCCACAGGGTCACAGAATCATAGACTGGTTTGAGTTGGAAGGGACTGCAGTGATCAGGGACATCTTCCACTAGATCAGGTTGCTCAGAGCTCATCCAACCTGACCTTGAGTGTTTCCAGTGTTGCAGCATCTACCAGCTCTCTGGGAAACCCATGCCAGCGTTTCACCACCCTCACTGTGAAAAGTTTCTTCCCTATATCCAGTCTGAATCTACCCGCTTTTAATTTAAAACCATCAATCCTTGTCCTGTTGCATCAGGCCCTGCTAAAAAGATTGTTGCCATCTTTCTTATAGGTCCCCTTCAGTATTGAAAGGGCACACTAAGGTCTCCCCGGAGCGTTCTCTTCTCCAGGCTGAACAACCCCAACTCTCTCAACCTGTCCCCATGGGAGAGGTGCTCCAGCTCTCTGATCACATTTGTGGCCCTCCTTTGTACTTGCTCCAATAGGTTCATGATGTTCTTATGATGGGGGCCCCAGAGCTGAACACAGGACTCCAGGTGGGGTTTCATGAGAGTGGAGTAGAGGGGGAGAATCACCTCTCTCAACCTGCTGGCCTCGCTTCTTTTGATGCAGCCCAGGATACAGTTGGCCTTCTGGGCTGGGAACACACATTGCCAATTTATGCCCAGCTTTTCATCCAATAGTACCCCCAAGTCCTTCTCTGCAGGGCTACTCTCAATTCCATCAGCCCCCCAGCACATATTGATACCAGGGACTGCCCCGACCCATGTGTAGGACCTTGCACGTGGCCTTGTTGAACCTCATGAGGTGTACATGGGCCCACTTCTCAAGCTTGCCCAGGTCCCTCTGGATGGCATCCCATCCCTCAGGCATGTCAACCACAACACTCAGCTTGGTGTCATCTGCAAACTTGCTGAGGGCGTACTTGATCCCACTGTCTATGTCATTGGTGAAGATATTAAACAGCATTGGTCCCAGTACAGACCCCTGGTGGACACCACTTGTCACGGATCTCCATCTGGACATTGAGCCATTGACCAGTACTCTCTGGATGTGACCATCCAACCAATTCCTCATCCACCAAACAGTCCACCCATCAAATCCCTATCTCTCCAATTTAGAGAGAAGAATGTTGTGGGGGACTCTGTCAGAGGCCTTGCAGAAGTCCAGATAGATGACATCCATAGCTCTTCCCTTGTCCACTGATGTAGTCACTCCATTATAGAAGGTCACTATGTTGGTCAGGCAGGACTCACCCTTGGTGAAGCCATGCTGGCTGTCTCTGATCACCTCCCTGTGCCTTATCAGAGCTTCTAGGAGGGTCTGTTCTACGATCTTCCCAGGCACAGAGGTGAGGCTGACAGGTTGGCAGTTCCCAATGTTCTCCTTTCTACCCTTTTTACAAATGGGTGCAATGTTTCTCTTTTTCCATTCAGCAGAGACTCCACCTGACTGCCAGGACTTTTCAAATATCATGGAGAGTGGCTTAGCAACTACAGCAGCCAATTCAACTGCAGGTAATGATGACAAACCCCTGGAGCTGCATTTACTAAGTTTTTATGATTTAAACCACATTCCAAATCATGAGAGAGAATCTTCAGTCCCATACAGGACCCCCAGGATTCTCTCGAATGCCTGGCAACTTGCTTAGCCTTTAGGTTAGTAAAAATTAATTATTTTAACTCCATGACTGTGCCCCAGCTTAGTTCAATTTTATTCCTATTTCTTCTCTCAGGTATGAAGAGTATCCCAAGTATCATAGGCACACTGGGTACATATCTTCCATGCTGATACTATTTTATTTCCTGCATTCTGTGACATGCTGTGTTTAGGGTCACTACACCTCCATACATTTGAGTGAAAAGACGTTGCAGAGAAAGAAAGATCTCAGACAGATTCCCGTTTGTCATTTTCTTAAATTTCATTCTTCTCCAATGGGAAGATGGGAAAATCCTCTGAGAATCATTTTGAACTATTCTGTGCTAACTATTCCACTGAAGGCATTCTATATATTGTCAAGGCCACTTCAAATCTTTACTGGGGAAACTTCTTGCCTCAGTAAGATGGCAAAACACTTAGAATTGAGACTTAGTTACTGCTAAGGTGTAGTATAAATCTCCCCAGAAATCACTGGAGTCTTTGCAAGTGTGAGGCCTCATCTCAAGCAATACTTAAGAAAACGAGTTCTAATGTATTTTAAAAAGTCATGATGGGTTTGCCTAAAACACGGGCTAAGCTAAAATCTCTGCTTTAATTACAGCCTTTAGCATGTTAATTGTATGTCATTAAGAACAAAGAGCGCTGCATTTTTCCTAATGGAATCAAAAAATAAAGCCAAAATAAATGTGAGAGGCGTGTAGGAGAAACACTTCCTAAGTCTTGGGGGTTTACATGCCTGCAATTGTGATAGCTCTGGAGTTTGCAAGTGCTGTCGGCTAGGGTTGTGGGGTTGGAAACGCAACTCTTGCCAGCTCTGAGGGTGCCACCTGCTCTGAACGGATCAATCCAGAAGTCCCCTGCACTAGTTGGGAAGCCGTAAGCTTCCGTCAGACACGCAGAAAGGTTGTCCAACATGCTGCACATACGTACTATGAGGATTAGCCAAAACAACAATGTCTGGAAGAGTTGTACAAGGGGAATGTAAAGCTTGGAATAAGCAAAGAATTAAAAATAATCTCAAAAAAAATTGCACTTGATCTGCCTTCTTTGAAGTTAAAGTGATTAGAATGGAGCAGGCTGGGAGTTATAGACTTCACAGGCTGTGGGAGGGACTTCAAAAGCACAGAGGTGATAGATGAACATGTTTCTTCAGACATGCAGTGACAAAAATGCAATGTGGTTTCACGGCTCTTTTAACAACAGGAAGAAAAGAAAAGGAAAACAAAACGTTCTAATTTTAGTCTCTGCCAGTCACCCACGTTGCAGTCCGATTGCCTTGTGCTTAGGACAGTTACCTCAAATGCACCTTCAGCAGAGCACAAGGCTGATAAGCACCGATAAATTCTCAGTAAATACACGACACAGAAAGTAACCACTGGGACCATTTTGAAACTTTAGCTTTGAAAACTGGTCAAACCCACTCTGTGCTTGATTTGCAACTAGGATCTGCACTGGGGTTTCCCATGACCAGTATAGCATCACATGCTGCTCCACCTTCTCCTCCAGCAAACAGGTTTCTCAGAGTCACCTACTTCTGCCTCTCTGGTAGGACCATCCCACTGTGTATGAAATACTTAAATACTGGTAAGTATTTAGCAGTAAGATGCTGTTATCTTCTTTTTTGGGACAACCTGCTACATGAAGGACATCTGTGTTCTAGGGTTAAGATTTCCTCAAAGCAGCAAAATGAGCCCAGCTCCAATTTAATCCCACTTCTTGGCAGAAGGGGAGAAAACATCATTGCCATTGGTGATTCTAGCCCTTCCACCCAAGAAAATATTTCCAGCTAAACTATTCAACGCACAGCTCATTAATGAATTTAAGCTGATCACATCAGTATTTTAGTGAGTACCACGTTTACCGTTTTCTGCTGCACATTTCTTCGCTGATCTTACCTGAAAGTGAATTTAAGAAATATTGCAATTTACATAAAAAAATTAAACTGAATCTCAGAGGAGCTGTCTTTTCCAGCTTCTCTAAACGGTAGCGTGCTCTTTGCAATAAGGATATGGTAAGAAGTGGTTTACAGGCTTAATCGAATTGTGCACGTCAACGAAGCTATTCAACATGCACACGTTTTCGCAGAGCATGACCTGAGCATCCTAATGCCGCAGCGATCTCCATATGACAGTTCTGCCTAATGTAAAGAGATTCAAGTCTGCAGACTTTTTGGATTAGGACGGTGTTTCTGCATGCTTATGACACTTCCTCAAGCAGCGTCGGCCTTGATCAACTCTGTGTGCTCCTACAAGCCAAGTAATAAAATACAGAGCACTGGTTTCTGTTCTACAGCATGTTTTGAAGATTTCAAAATAGTTTATGGATAACAGACAAGTCGCTACATAAACATTTACTCAAAAAAAAAAAAAAAGAAAAGAAAAGAAGATAATGTTTATTATGCATATGCGTTAGAAGAGTTTTACAATATATTTAAACTTTCTTTGCTGGTTCAAAAATTATGTTTTCAAGGAGATCCTAGGGCAATTTTTTCTCCAGAAGCAGGAGGGCACGACATTAATTACATGGGTTCTGCAGGAAAATAGAAGGCACAGTGATAGTTGTATTTTAGCTATCTGAGATGCAGAGTAGACCCTACGATATCAGGCTATTCTCAAACACACGTTCCCTACCCACACATGGCGGGATCCCTCACTTCCCTGCTTCAGCCCTCCAGCCCTTACCCACCTCTGGTTACACACTCCTATCTCTTTCAAGCGTAGCACATTCAGCTTACAAGCAGGAAAAACAGTCTCCACGAGGCTGCATAGGCAACAAAACCTCATTTATTCTGTGTATTTTAAAATGTGTCCTTTCTGGCAATTATAATATGCAAAGCTCTCTTAAGAAAATCAGCAAGAATGAAATCAATAGGCTTCTACAGTAATTATTTAAAACTTATCCTAACAGTTTACATAGCTTTAGGGCAGATTTCCGATATGCAATTCAATATGTTGGTTTAGAAAACCTAAATAATAATTATAAAACCCAAAATAAGACTTTCCAGTCAGTTCTGAGAAGCTTTACAGCGTTTATAAAGGAACAGAAAATTATTTGACCACAATGGCAAACACCGCGGCCGAAGGGGACTGAAAGTAAAAAAAACTCATGCAGAAACAAGTTAGTCCAGTTCTATCCAGTGACACACTTGTTTTGTTGAATCATAACATTAGACTAATATTAAAAATTTCAATTTACTATATGAATTTAGTTTCCAGCTGTCCTTGCGAACAATTGAAATAAATATTCTAAACTATGTGATCTAACTAGTATCCATTTCTTGATTTGACAGTACCTCTGAAAGCAAGATAAATATTCTATAAAAACAAGCAGTACTCTCAAACAATTCACAGAGGAAATTTAAATTCCTCTTGATTAATCCTATCAGTGACAACAAAAAACCAACCAGAGCAGTTCCTTTTAATTAAACTACACTAACTCATTTTAAATCAACCTTTGGGATCAAGACAGATCTTAAATTGAGTGACTGCACATTGCCATAAATCCCTGTCCCTTTTGCACAGCCATGTCACCTCAGCTCCTTGCGTGGCCAGAGCAGTCCCTGCTATCCCTGCAGCCCAGCCTAGAGCAACAAAACGGAGACAAAAAGAGGCAAAGAGGTGGTGAGCTAAGCAGGAACAGTCACAGAAGAAGAATGGCTGCTTGCTGGGTAGAATCTGTATAAATTTTGAAAATTTTTTAATTTTTTTACTACAAATGTAAGGAAGTTTGGAATATTATTTTTTAATTTTTTTAAAAATGAACTCTATTTTACAAATATTTTTCCTTCGGGAAGAACTTTTTGAGTAGTTCTTTTTATAGCCAACAACTGTTCCACCAACAACCCGTTCTTAAAATATATATATATACCAGTAATAAACAGCGAGCTCATTTGTTGCTTTTGCGCTCTATTTGGTATCAGGATGGCCACACACAGCCTGTCCTCACCCGGTCTGTGCCGGCCCGAGACCCGGCTGGGACGCGAGGTGTCCGCCCCAGGCCCCGGCTCGGCCGGGCCCGGCCGTCCCTCTCCACCTGCAACCCCTCAGGCCGAGCTTCGGGCGTGAGAATAGCGCGGCCTGGCCAGCGGCGAAGGGAAGGGCGTGCACGGGAGACAGCACGTTGGACTCGGCTGCGGGGAGAGGGGCCAGCTCGCTAACTTCTCGGGAGGGGAAATCAGGTGGGTTTCACAGCGCGGTGCCGCCAGCAGCGCTGTCCCGGCCCCTCCGCGGGAGCGAGCTGCCGGAGAACTCGCTCCCCGCCGGCGCTGCCGCGGAGGGGAGAACGAAGCCGAGAAGGGCACGACGCGGCTGCGCTCCCTGACAGGCAGCCCGGGGTTGGGCCGACCCGCTCCCGCCGGGCCTGATGCAGCGGCGCCAGCCGAGGTGAGGGATTGAACGCCCGAGCGGGAATGGCAGCGGGCCGCCATCTTAACTGTGGGCACCCCTCAGTGTAGGTGGAGGGCGCCGTGTCCGCTGAGGGCAGCTGCCTGCGGCGGCGCCTGCGGGCACAGGGATGCCCGCCCGCCCGCCCCTGCGGCCGGCGGTGCAGGGCGCTGGCTGCTGCGGGTCGCTGTGGGAACGGGTCGCTGCAGGTGGGCTCCGGCTCCTCGCTCTCCCTCACCGCAAGCGCGGCGGAGGCCGAACGAGCGCTGGGGAGCAGGCAGGGCCAGGGCCGAGCCGAGGCGCCGCCACGGTGCCCGGCTGGGCTTGGTGTGCGGCTGAGTAGGGCCCGTGCAGAGCTCCTTCTCCCTGAGCCTCCTCCCCTCTCCCCGTGGAGGGACGAGCGTAGCTGCCAATTGAAATAAAAACTTGAAAGGCCTCGCTTACGGTATTCTCGGTGAAAATGGAGGCATTTCTGCCCCAGCCACCAGGGAGCGCGGGGTGGGGCTTCACCTGGTGTGCTCCTGCCCCTGGCCTGGCCAGCAGCCCCCCGAGCAAAGGCTGCGGGGGGGGTGCGGGACTGGGCCGCCGGTATTCCGGGACTGCAGAGAGACTGTCTAAAGCCTGTAGCATGAGGCAAAGGCTGCTGGATTTTTTCACAGTCTCCAGAAATAGCTGGCCCTGAGAAACTGTTTTCATGCGGTGAGTTTCCTCTGTGAGGTGCCCTAGATTTTGGTGGGAGATGAGGCTGCTTCTCCTTTGCCTTTTTCTGGAAGCAAAACCACGATTGCCATCACCGAAGATGTATTGCAGTACCCTTTTTTGCTCATGGGAGGCTGTGAGTAGTAATAACAAACTGTTGACTGCCGGGTTTAAATGCCTTGTTTTCCTGCATGAAGTACAAGGTTTTGCAAGAGGTCAGAGGTTTGAAATCCAGGCAGTACAGCTGGTTGAGCTGTTAACTCAGGTCAGGTCAGTCACTTTTCTTTATTGCTGCTTATATTACTGTACTCAAACAACGGGGCTACCCACCTAATGTGAAGAGCAGTTAGCAGGATCAAGGGTTACTCAGAGGCTTGTTTCTGTGTAACTTGTAGTATCACCAGACTGAGTTCATGCTAAATCGTAAGACTATTGGAAGGGGCCTTCAGAGGCCACCTAGCCCAGCCCCCTGCTCAGAGCAGGACAGACCTACAAGTTGCACCAAGTTGCCTGAGACCTCTTCCGGTCCAGACTTGAACTAGGAGCTCCTTCACGTGATTGCTCAGCTTCCTGAATGGTGAAGTGGTTGCAGTCAAGCCGACTGTATCTGTTAACTAACTTGCAACTCTCTGTATAGAAGGGAGCACATGCTAAAGACTCTTCTTTGCAAAACAGGCTGATTACTAGTGACCCGTGTGCAGAGCTGAAAGCCTCGGAAGGAATCGGGCAGGATGAAGCCTGTCATTGTGGTGCATGGTGGAGCTGGCCGGATCTTTAAAGAACGAGAAGAGGGGTGTCGTGCTGGTGTTGTCAGAGCTGCGCTGCGAGGTTATGGGATCCTGAAACGGGGAGGTAGTGCCTTAGATGCAGTTGAGGAAGCAGTACGATCCATGGAAGATGATCCTCATTTTAATGCAGGTAATTTTTCAAGAATTAAGTGGGTTTGAAATCATCGTGTATTTCAAGTGTTTTGCCCTGATGACTCTCAAAATGATGGCTTGCCTTTTCTTTGAATTATACACATTGCAGTGGAGTAAATACTGGTCACAAAATAGTTTAGTTCTCTGTATAATAAAATGGTGTGGTGTGTACCAGAGTTTCTTCTGAGTACACTCAAGCAGATGGGTTATTCTTTTCTTATTTTTCAGTGTTTTATACCTGCCATTTCATTCTTGTGACACCATATTACTTTTCTGTAAACCTTCTCCTGTTACTGTGCTGTGTAATCAGTTTTAAGACATGGATTCCTTAATGCAGTATGTGTTTAGGTAACATGTTTAAGGCACTTGACTATAGCTTGCAGCCATGTTTAAGCCTTAGCACTTTACCTGTTGCCAGAGGAATACTGTTCTCAGGGATTTTTGGTGGTTTTCTCTTAATTAATGCTTGCAAGTAGTGCTTTTGTAAATGATATTACAGAAATAATGGTATATCAGTCATGAATTTATACAGTAAGCGTTCATAACTGGATTTCCTAACAGTTAGTGTTAACCTCAATAGTGGAATATTTTTGTCCTTTTTGTATGACTTCAAATCTATTATTTTGATGAATTTAAGTGAAAATATCCCCCCCTCCAAGGTATGTCAGGAATGAACATGGAAAGAAAGACCTGTCAGCATCCAGTGATTTAGATAACATAGCTATTAGTTACATGTACACTTAGTGTGCAGCAATTCTCTTGTTCCTTCTGACCTTGTAATTAGCAGAATGGTTTGGGTTGGAGGGGACCTTGAAGATGGGCAGGGACACCTCCCACTGGACCTGATTGCTCAAAGCCCCATCCAACCTGGATTTGAACACATCCAGTAATGGAGCATCCCCAGCTTCTCTGGGCAACTTGTTCCAGCATCTCACCACCCTCTGAGAGTCTTATTCAACACCTTCATCAATGACTTGGGTTAAAGGATGGAGTTCACCCTCAGCAAGTTTGCCGATGATACAGAACTGGGAGGAGTGGCTGATACACCGGAAGGCTGTGCTGCCAACCAGTGAGATCTGGACAGACTGGAGAGCTGGGCAAAGGCAAACCCAATGAAGTTCAACAAGGATAAGGGTAGAGTCC
>WTSP01007189.1:148833-170161 GCA_025331215.1 Actenoides lindsayi | reverse complement strand
TAAACATGAGGTGTTATCACTGCTAGAAGCAGACACTGTCTGTGAGAACAGGCTGCTAACTTCAGACAGTGCAGTTAATTAGAAGAACTGAGCTTGAAAGTAAAAATTACTGAACAGAATTAGTTCTGTTCTCACTCAAACCAGGACAAACTTCAAACCCATACAAGTGACGAAAATTTGATCAGAAGCTCTGGTTCATCCTTTAGTTTTCTATTATCATATTTCTATCTGAAGCACAATTTTATATAAGCAATACGATTTTGCATACTTCCATTTTTGAGCCTTGAATTTAGACAACAACTTTTTCCTTTGGAAAAGTTACAAACCTAGGTGAAGTTAAGCTATCATCATTCATTGAACATAGTCTGTAATGTTCTACATTGTGGACTGAGTTTTCCAGAATTAGAGTGTGTTTTTCTGAAAACATAGGCCTGATGATAGAAGGCAATTAGTAGCCTTTTTTTTTTGTGTGTGTATTATAACAGACACATTATGTAACTGAAAAGAGAATGAGATAGTAAGGGAGAAAGAAAGAGCTTAGATACAGGTCTCTTCCTTCACTATTCTCTCCCTTGCTTGATGTCATATATAAATTCTATTTTATTAAAATATACAATGCTTCTTATCTTGTGAAACTGTAATGTCATTGTGCCATTACAATCCAGAATAAACTCAAGTTTTAGGATTTTTGGTTTCATATTCTATAGGTGCTTACTATGTAACTTGTAAGACTACTTCAGATTGGGACTTTGCCTTATATGTTTTTGTTCAGTTCTTAGTACAGTGGGGATACAGTCCTGACAGGTCTCTCAGTAGTGCTGCACATTATATTGTATTAGATTGTATGTCCTTCTATGTGACTTCTTTGCTTACTTACAGCCAGCCACACAGGAAATAGAAAATTTATGAATACATACCTAGCAGCAAAATGATGCATGCTAATATTGCAATTAGGGCTCCCATACTGAGTCCAATGGGAAGTACGTATGCTTCAACATTACAGGACTGGACAATACCATCACTGCTGCAACCACAGACTCGAATAGTGAGAGTGCTAGTGCTGCTCATGGGAGGATTCCCACTATCGCTTATTATGATTGGCAGTAAATACACTTCTTGCTTCTGACGGCTGAATCCACTATGCTTTGCCAATATGCTGAGAGTATTATCTGGAAAAGGAAAAATTTGTGTTGTTTCACTAAATAGAATAACTGCTAAAACCACAGCTTTTTCTTAATGCATTCAGAAAACCTCTGTAACAGCACATATGCCCTTTATTATAGTCGTTATACTGGCAGCATGTGACACAGAAATCCTCCTGCATTCTGTCTGGCTGCCCATGCCCCAAATGAATGAATGCAATATACACATTTTCTTGTGTCATGTGGTAGGATCGTAACGGCAGCCCCTAAATTTCTTCTCTGCATACATCATTGTAGATGTCTTCCCATCGTGATTCATCACTGTTTTTCAAATCACAGTCAGAAAAATTCCACCAGTACAACAAAGAGAGAAATGAAATGTTAAAGAAACCCAAACTTAATAAAGCACATTCATCAGTTAAAACAAATGTTCCGTGCATTAAAAGCAGAAATTGCAAAATAGTTTTGCTTGCTATAAGAGATTCTTGGGTTTTATTAATGAGCAATATAAAGGCAAACAAAGGAAAAGCTGAATGTACTAAAAGCTGCAGGCCCAATTTTTGGCAATCTAAACAGTTATTGGGCCTCAATAATTAAAACAGAACAAACCAAAACAGAATGTGTCTCCTATGAAGGCAGTCAGAGGAAATGAGTCTAGGGCATTATTACCTCTGCCTACATATGCAGATACTTAATTTTTGAAACAGACAGAGACATGCTGACTACATGGCATCCTACCGAGACATACAGATACTTCTTATCATCTCTGGTCAGAAGAATACAGGTAGTACAAAAACAAAGATGAGTAGATGAGGTATTTGCACAAATACAGTTGCAACTTCTTTTCTCTTCACAATGGCTTAACACCATTTCAATAAGGTGCTAAGTTGAACTTCTTAGAGGATGCCAAGAGGCCCCTTTAACCATCTAAGTTTAGCCTTAAACACAACAATGAATGTGTCCATTTAATGGTAAATACAGACATTTCCTATGTATGTAATGCTAAACATTTAACTCATAAAATATACATACTTTTTCTTGTCCTCTTTCCCTTTTTGCATACAGTTAAACTTATTGTCACTCAGTTCTCAGTTCACCATTAAAATTACATTGTAATTTGTTGAATACTTCCCTATAGATGTGATACTTTAAATACTATTAATTGTAATTGTAAATACTATTAATTGTAATTGATCATTGCAATAAATTAAGAAATTATTTGATTTTACTTAGGGTAATCATATAGATTCTATTGTGTATCATTGTAAGAATTATAGATTCTAGCCATTTAACAACATACTGTCAAATATGAGTGAACTTGCACGTGCCAGAATGCTCAGGTAAAAGTGATTAGTGAGCATGTCAAATATGCAAACCACTTTGATTTATTTACATACTTAAATATTCACTTTCGCTTTTAACTGCTTTATTCTGTGGAATAAAAAAAATAATTCAGTATTATGAGTTACATACTAATCAAGTGCATACAAATTATTAAAACTATTCTGACGGGTAGATGGAATAGGAATAATGTCTGTTAGTGAGGAATTCAATAACAAAAATAAAGCTCCACATCATATTTGGGAGAAAGATGCTGTAGCTTCTTTCATTAACCTCTCCTCCCCTGTGCTACCAAAATTAATTTTCCAGAAGTATCAGGAAAAGAGTAAACATTATTATTTTATGCTATAAAATGGGCACATGCAATCACTAAATGCCATTCCATGGAATGGAAGAAAATACTGAGAGTTGTGTGGCAAGCATAATGAAGAGAAGGCTTGAAAGACAGGCAGTGTTCATATGACAAATACAACAAGGACCTGATTCTTGAGTTTAATCAAAAAAAGGTACCTGAAGTGCATGACAACATGTGTATGCATATACGTATAGTGATGTAAGAAAGATTTGCATCTACTTTGATCTTGGTACTGGTCAGACACTCACTTGAAAACATCAGATAGTTTAGAAACATTTAATTTGTACTAACTGTGATCACCAGGAACATTTCTGACAGCCCATGATATTTGTGCACCATGTATCACTGCCCCAACATAAAAGACACAGGTATGCTCGAAATAGCTGGCAGTCTACGAAGTACAAAAGACAGGAAGATGCAGAGAAGGAACAAAGGGAAAACATTCATGAAGTCAATACTGTAAAGACTTTTCACATTAAAAAAAAATAATTAAATGCAGCATTTTATTCTTGGAGTTCTTCTTAGTAAGGAGGCATATTATTAAGGAATAAAGGTAGTTACAGAATATAATGATTACAGAATAAAACATTTCTATATTTTATTATGTCCTAAACCAATATGAAGGTATCAAACAGTAGATAAGTCCCACTGACATAAAACGAAAGATGAAGAAAAATTATTCAATATTTAAGTCCATGGGGTAATTGTCTCATGCAAGAGAACAAAACAGCCTTGTTTTGTTAGTCTTAGTCACATTCAGTGACTAAGATATTGACCTTCAAATAGTTTCCTTCTGAAGTTCAGGTCTTTGATTTTGCAGTCTTACTATATTCCTCCCATGGTGGAATCACCTACCAGTCACACTTAGGTTCTTACTATAATTTATATTGCAGGTTATGTAATCATTTCAGCATTTAGAGTATAAAACATGAAGATTAACATAAAACTCAACTACTTTATAAAGCAGCAAAATACGGTCACTTCATAATATCTTTGCAGAACAAAAAGTATTCCCTAACAATGTTCCTTTCCATGAATCCTGAGTTTTTATCTATTCAAGTTAGAAACAGTCACATCAAAATTGATGGCACCCTGGAGCTAAATAAATAGTCTAGTTCTTCCTTGTGCCCTTTTGAAAATTAAAGGAAGCATATGTGTTTACAGAAGATAAATTTCAAGTATAAGCTTTTAAGAATTGTGACAACTCAAACAGGACCAAACTCATTGATGATACCCAGAACTGTAAGTACCACTATGATGCAGTGGAAAAGTCAAGTATATTTTAAGTCAACAATTAGCAGACATTTAGAATTCAGCAAAAACTGCACTTCTCCTTCTTGGCTGAAATGTGTTAGAAATTTAAACACACGTGTGCAAGTTAAACCACTTTCAGTGTCATCTCTCTAGCTGAACTGCAAGGAACAAATGGAAATGTTATGTTAGTAAAATAATATTGTAGATAAGTTTTCTGCATATCAATGTGTATAACTTTACAAAAGTACGAGTGACTACCACACCTATTACAATGTGTAAAAGGTAATTTTTTTACCTGATAGCATTATTTTCCTCCTCCACATCCCATCCTCCTGCCCCTGTTTTCAAACACTGAAAAATAAATTTATCTGTCCATTTGGCTTTCTCCTGCAAAACTAAAAACATCTCAGTGTAAGTTGTATCCCTAATCCTTTTGCTTTAACCTTTCAAAGGAGAAAAAAAACTGTGGGGGTCCATTTGTAGCTTCTTCTGTCTTTGAGAGAAATCCCACTCAGAAGTGTTACATCTCTAGTCATTTATTCAGAAATCTAGATACTTCTGTAGTTACATTACACAGTACTTCTTGTGCTCTAGAAATCTGTACTGATGCAGCCTGTACAGGCCTATAAGAATGATACAGTCCTTCTCTGTCCAAGCTGGAGAAAAAATTGATATTCTGAGCCCTAACATCCCTGTCCTTTACAGATATGCAGAAGAGGTAAGGCACCTGCTTTAGGAAGAAATGAAAAAAAGAAGCTGCTCTTCTTGGTGACAGCCTCAGATCCCTTCCATCTTCCTGACACACTCACTGCTACTCTGCCTGTCTCAGAAAATTCTAGTAAGCCAGAAGCAGAGTGAAACAAAGTGAAAAAGGAAGAGTACCACAGAGAGACAAATACAAGAGGGCAGAAAAAACAAAGGGAAACAGGAGGGATGGAGAAAATTGAGTGTCCATTTCTGCCAATCAGTGAAGCTATGCTGAGTATAAGAAACTAGCTGGTACCAGTAACAGTTACCAATTCAAGTTCAAAAGACATGACATAAAATAAAAGATAATCAAGATATTTGGGACAGTAGCTGAACTATTCAAGCGTGAAAGAAGCTGTAATGGATGAATAGTTAGTACTATATAAGAAGAGATGCATGAGAAGGAAAGAAGGGAATAAGTATGTTTTTTAACACTTTTAACACTTTTAAAAACTGCTCTCAGACTAAAGTTGAATTTGTTGTACCTGGTAAGAAACTGACAATCAGAAGTAGTCTATAGGAATAGCAAAATTAAATTATCAAATTGTTTTGCCAGTGGATGACAAATAGTACATTTTGACTCGGGAATGCTGTTTAGCAGCAAATTCCTTCTCCTTTGCTATGTTCTAAAGTAAATAAACCTTGGTGTTGCTAGAGATGTGAACCTTGAGTAAGAACAATGACTCTCTAATTGACATACTAGTTGGTTCCTAGAACTTCAAAGTAAAATCTATCAGCTGATTAGCAATAAACTCAGTTTATCGGATTTGCTCTCTCATCTCTGTGGACGTTCCTCTTACCCATAGCTGACAAAACAGTGGAAATATCCAGGAACAACCTCCAGCACTGCTGCATGAATTAGCTTGGCAGCAGGTGCTCAGCAGGAGAGTTTTCCACTCATCTTTCCAATTAACCCACTGATCCTTCATTATAGCACTGTTTAGGTTATTTATTTATTCATGTTACTTTTAGCAAAACAAGGAAAATTACATGCAGGAAAAAAGAACCCCTCTATTAATAAAACTCTGAGGTAGCCTGCCACAGGCAAAGAGAGACAGTAAGTCTTTACCTCTAGTTGCTGAGGTATATTCAGGTGGTCCTTTGACATTCTCAATCAAAATAAGGCTCCCTGAATGCTGTACCTTTATATGAGGGGAAAGGGAATGAAGAAGTTCATTGAAATGCCAGAATACTATTCAATGACACTTCACTGATGATGAGCCAACTACATGGATGGCCTAGGAGCTATATTCTGTCCTCTAGGCTTAAGGAATAGTGTAAGATAAGAGATCTTCATAACTGTCTTAACTTGTCAAAAATTTTTGCATCAGTGTAAGGTCAGAGTAACAGCTCCAGGAATACATAACTACAATTTAGATCTGGAGCTACTTTTACCATTTTTTAAACATAAATCCAAATCAGTCACTTAGATGACTGGATGACTCATTTTCTGAAGTTTACAAGCAGACTTGCAAAACAACCATTATAGGGACTGTTATGGGAATATCTCCTTCACAGCTGGAACAAAGAATAACAATGTAGAAGGTCTTTACAAGATGTCCAGTGTGATTCCTAGACAAAAGTAGTTGAAATAAGCATAACCAAGGACATGCTTACCACAGGGCCAAGTGCTTCCTGCAGATTCCCAACTGTTCTTGAACCTCTGTTCTTGGATGAAATTTTGAGGAAAAGTACACGCAGTAATTTTAATACAAAGCTACTTTTGTATTTGCTGGACATAAGTGACTTTAATGGCATTGACATCAATCTGGTGTGAAATTAGCAGGCAGGGGTCAACTTTCATCTTCCACTTTGTACAAGAATGCATGTTTATGTCAGACAATAAAATGACAGAACAGAAGCAGAAAACAGAAGCAGTCAGTTTACATCTCAGTGTCATTTTCTCTACGCACCTTATTGCAATTCCTTAATTCCCTCATGGTCTCTTTAATATATTGAGATCAGTGGATTTCCCTGCTGTGTAACCTTATACCTACATAGCTCTTTTTCCATCTTTCTTTTTCCTTTCCTTTTATAATGTCCTCAGAAAGATCAAATCATTAATGGCATTATAGTAATTGTTATCTATGCTGGATATCTTACTTATGTGAAGAAATAAGCGGAAAATTTACAGCTGAAAGCACTAGAATGACAAAAATAGGTGTTTCTTCATGTTTATTAGAGCTAATTTTTGTGGACATTTTTTAGTGTAAAACAGATTCTCTAACACAGAATCCTTTGGCAGAAGTAGAAAAGCAGCAAGAATATCCTAACCGTGATACTCTCTCCTTTTTTAATAATGAAAAAAAAAAGAACATATCATCAATTTTTTTTCTCAATCAAAAAATGGAGGCTAAACCAAAAAAAAAAAAAAAAAAAAAAAAAAAAAAAAGAAATAACTGAGCAATTGTTATTATAAAGGTTTCAGTGGAAACTACTGAAGTACAGGCAGAAAAAAACCCTAAAAAGTATGACATCCTAAGAAATGTTAGATGTGTAATACTTAGTCATCTGCAAATGCACAAGAAGGAATCGTTGCAGAAAATGCTAAGATAGCATTTCAGCTCTGCATAACTATAAGCACACCAAATATATGTATATATGTTAAAATACATACATGACTGTCATGTAATATTTTACACATGTACTAGAAAATCTTCCTTGATGACTGTCTCAAACAAAATCCTATTGAACAGCAGTTTACAAGGAAGATGACCCTTTGCCTAACCTGTATGGTAATGGCATAAATGTTCTATTAAAGTAGAAGGCTTATAAAATAATCTGAAAATAAAAAAGATGCCATTTTTATAGTATATTTTGCCTGATTTATGATAGCCAAACCATATGGGCAATGAAGCATTCACAGGTACTTCAAACTGACCTGCTTTTCATGAATGTCAAAAATCTCTGATGTCTTCAAAAAGCAGATTGATGACTGCTATCAAATTTGATAGCAAACATCAGGTTCAAAAGACAAAAGTTTTTGAGCTATAAAAATTCAGCTGACTGATCAAATTGTCTCTCTTGCACCACAGTAAGTCACATGCCATCCTGACACATCAAATGGCAATTCACAAAACATTCCTCTGACACATTAACAAACACCTGAATGAATTTTTATTTTTCTAGAGACCTGGACTTTCTGGAATCCCCTAAAACACCAGAAAGAATACAGGAAAAAATGCATTTCATGGCAGAAAATGTACTGATAAGGAGAAGAATTGGAAAAAGTCACAGATTTTCTGTCTATTTTTTTGCTTTAACAATTGGTCTAAATAATATCTTATGTCAGAACTGAACTGCTGAATGAACTAATGAGTAAAAAATCCACAAACCCAACATATTTCCAGGTTATGCATTCCTTTGCAGAAATAAAAAGTGCTGCTGGGAATTTTAATCATGAGCAAAGTAATACTTAAGCATGTATAAGAATACATCACTCTCATATGTTAAAATTTCTTGGAAAGGGGAATAATCACATTAATGCTACTACATTGTAGTATATATACATGTAGTAATTGCTGCTACAATTCTGTGGTGCAGAACTTGTAGTAAATAATTTCTTGACAGTATTAAAAAACCTAGACAAATTAAAAGCGAAGTGAGGGAATAAGCATTTCTTCTTACCTTTTTCCTTGGAAAAGTGTGAACTTTAGACAATAGTCTCTATAATTTCTAGTTCTATTCCTTTGGAAAATTCTGAACTTTAGGTAATTGTCTCTTAAGTATTCAAAAACTTTCCTTTTACCTTTAGTCCAGCAGAATTATAATCAAACATATGTATATGGTCACTTGCAGTCTAGCAGAAACTCTTATATTTTGTACCTTGATTTTTTAACCCATTGAAAGGATAGAAAATCTCTGCTGATGAAATAATGATGGAGAAGCATGCATTGAGTCTGAAACAATATTAATTTTATCATTAATGGGATAGAGAAGTATTTAGGACATAGTACCTCTCTCTTTTTAATTTACAGATAATCATGACAGGTCAAACCAGGAAACTTTGGGCTCTGGGTCTGTTTAAGTGATACAGTTATCACATTTATCTGAACTGTATCCCATATATCTGTTTTTAATCTCACCTATCGCAATGTTGTGCCCATCTATTTCTTCTGAATCCCCTGGTGCCAGTTATGATTGACACTCCCATAATCTGAAGCAAATTCAAGCCATTAAAGATATAAGATATGCTAAAACAGTGCTGGCTGTTGCGTCTTATTTTTCTCTTCTGTATTCAAGGAGCCAGCCACAAGCTTGTTTACTAATAATCACATTGCTTTGACGTGCTTTACTTTATTCGGATCACATCACTACATGGCATGTGCATTGAATGTTACATCTGTAAAGTGTAAGAATTAATGCAGGTTGCCAAGCTCTAGTTTAGAAAGAGATGAAATGGCTGTCAAATGTGCTTAGCATTAAAAATAGATTATTAACACAGCAATTTGCATACACTGATGGATCATTTTTGAAATCTACATATTCTAGTTAATTCTATTATCTTGTTATTTTAAACAGAAAGTTTGAGAAAGTAATACTGTGTTTTATAATGCTTTGATAAAATAATGGCAGTATTTGCATTTCAACCAAGAACTTTCCATTACTGTGTTACCAGATTCCAACAAAATGCTAGAAAGATAAAAAAGCCAAATTACCCCAAGGCTTTACCATCTGTATTTTTCTTTATGGATAATGTGTTCTTATTTTTATTCTTTCTATTAATGCATACTTACATGCACAGTCTAGGAAGTGAAACTAATGAAAGATAGGTATCTAAGCTCCTTAGGTCACTGAGATTTACAGATCTGGGGCTCTCTTATATGTAAACCTATCTCAAGCAGGTGCACTGAAATTTATAGTACTTTTGGTAGGTGATGGAAGAGTTCCAAGAATTCCATCCTATGGTCTTCACCTTCCTCACTTCATGCACATTCTTCAATTCTTACTTCAGTGACTTACATCTAGGGTTCAGAAAAGTTCGGAGTCTTCATGACTATGAAGACAATCTCAGATGTCTGAAGTGAATCTTTCTTTCTAGAATGTAAACTATGAATACCATACTAAGAAAAATTAAACTTAAGAGCATTTTGGTTTCTAAATGTCATGGATTCTTGGCATTTAAGTGAATTTCACACTAAGCAACTTAATCCATGCTACAATGATTGTCTTTTCTGTTCCCATACTGTATGGAATACACAAGTGGTAAGAATTTAAAACAATTTGCCAGTAGATTATATAATAGTTTAAAAATGAATGAGGAATCAGACATATCAACCATATTGAAGTTTTGTCACAAGTTAGAGAGCCAAATTGAAGACATACCAGTGTATTTCTATTATGCTATCACTTTTTTTTATAATCACTTTGAAATACAGTGGCAACCACCAGACTATTAAAAAAACATAGAATGCTGCCTATTTGTACTGCTGTAACAAAGGTCTTATCAACCCTTCCATTACAAAAAAACAATTTTCAGGGGTTTATAACGCTGACATAACAATTTACTTTGAGAAGAAGTTTAGAATGTGTACTCTCCACTGAAGAGTGCTGGAAGTTAAATATGGCTTATGTGGGCTGAGGCATTTTAAGTCAGAAAATAAATTTTAAAAAGTTTTAACATTTTCTTGAGTTGGTGCCACTTAAGAAAAAAATGTGGCTTTGATTTTAAAAAGTGCCAGATTCTTCAATTCTTATATATGCAGAACTCCCTTTAACTTCTGTAAGAACAATTCCTGTGAAAGAACTAAAAGGAGTGCCATTATACATTTTTGTAAATGTCATCAAGAGTTATATTAGCTTTTTGCAATTTGAAAGACTGAAATGCTATGGAATAAGATTGCCCCTGGGCAAACAGGCAGCATGATAATGACTTTCTGAAGATGTTCTCATATGCAGATTAAATATAACAATAACAATTTGTTATCATCAGGCCATTAATGGCAGTAATTTATACCTCTGTCTTACACCCAAAGTATACACATAATGTCTTGTTACATGCTCACCTCTCAACGAGGACATGTCTCCTACAGTGAAAACTAATGGTCATTTGAAATGCAGGGAACTGCAAAATGCATCCAGAGAAGGAATTTCATTAAGTGAAAAAAACCAATTACCTGTCTATACAGTGGAATAAATTGTAAAAAGTTTTCAAATGAAGTGTTCCATATACTCTTGAGACCATTTCTATACACCACGTAAACATTACACGGAGAAAATTTGGCATAGCCAGAAACTAGCATACACAGTCAGATTACTGAAAAACAAAGCAGACCTACAAGAACACACATGCATATGCATTTAAATTTCAAGACTGGAACATACTGCAAGACCCTAACTTTGCTATATACACTGCATAAGACCACTTGGAAAGAAGACAATGAAAGATGACAACATTGGAATTCTTCCTCACTGCTGTAAAGATATTACAAACTCAATGCTTCCGTTGGTAAACATCTTCAAACTATAGCATCAGTTCATAAGATGTTCTAGAGTTTTCATAGAATCACAGAATGGTTGAGATTGGAAGGCACCAATGGAGGTCTCTGGTCTACCCTCCTGCTCAAGCACAGCCACCTAGAACCCATGACCATGTCCTGGAAGCTTTTGAATAGCTCCAAGGATGGAGATTCTGCAAATAGTAAACCATTTTTTTGTCACAAGTGAAATATATGTGTAACAAATCTGAGGACATCTTATTCATGCATTCTCCTCATACCAAGCTGAAAAGTTTCAAGATATAAATATATTAGGCATATCTATGCTAAGATAACAACTTGCATATCACAGTGAAATTGTTCTTTGTTGTCTTCTAATTCATGATGAAGAGTCTGACAAAGTAAAAATGTAGAGGCACAAGCTGCACTAAAAATGTGAAGCAGGACCAAGTAAAACAGTTCCAAGAGATTAGGCAATTCTACTGGCAAAGAAGAATACCAAAAAACCCTCCATGATCATGAAAGAAAACTTACATAGTCAAAATGAGTGTAGAAAAAACACACACATACTTTGAGAATGATACATGTAGCTTAGTGGGAAAAAAAAGAAAAGAAAAAAGCTTAAGAAATATGATTTTAGTCTAGAAAAAGTGAAGTTCTTTATACAGTTTTGAAGCAAGAGGTTCTGCTAGACAGACTACATTAGAACTTTATGAACATTTTAGCAAATACATCTTTTGGTCTTGCATGTCAGCAACAGACAAGCACAAAATAAGTCAATTTGTTATAAAATGTCTCTCATTTAAAAACAGAAAATAGTAGTACAAAACAAGAAGTTGTAATATTGTGGAATAGATAAAGATATTATAGAAGGAGATGTGTGGTGGAGAACAGAGACTAAACTACCTTTCTCTATATTTAGTATTCCAGCTTGTATCAAACATACAATAATGCTTTAGCTATAGCTGTCATTAGCCTGGGCTCCACCACTTCCCTCAGCTGCAGGATAAATTCTACATGTTTTCTAACTGGGAGTTTCAGAAAAACCCAAAGAGACACAGTAGTGCACTCTTGAACATCTCAGTCTTTACCAATCCATAGGGAGCTGCTAATAGGTGCCATTAATGTCAAATGTGAGTATTACATGAATGTTTTAAAAGGACAACTGCAGTGTATGCATGGCACAATAACAGGCACAGTGATTAAATGACTTGTCCAAAATCATAGAGCACACCTGTAACCAAGCTATGCAGAACTATTCTGCACTGCAGAGCAGGTCCTTAACAAAACAAACCCACATCAGTTCTGTAGAGTGCTGTTAGATCACAAGAGCTTAATATTTACTGGGATGAACACTGTATAATTTACAGAAGGGTCATATCTAATGGCTGAAAATATTACAGAAAGTGACATGACAGAGCTAAGCAAAGTTAGGGAGTGACAAGCTCAAAAAGGCTACACGATACATTTTTATCTTATTTCTTAGTATTTCCTTTAACTTAGATGTTAGCTTTTATTTTAGGTTAGACTGTAAGTTTCCTAACAAAACACAAGTAAAAAAAAGTTCTATGTGTTTTTATGAAAGCAATGTGAAACTGTTATGTCATTTATTACATTCTAAGAATTAAAGAGAAGAAAGTGTTCATGTTAAAGACAGCTCAATATTCTATAGAATAAAGCAGAATACTTAAATCAACATTCAGTGACTATTATTGATCCTCCTCAAAACAACACAGATAAGACTTTAATCCTGACTAATCTCTTACTATAAAATCAAATGTATGAAAAAAAATTACTATAGTGTTACAGTATCTGCTGATGAATGTACATAGGTCTTAGCCTATAGCACAAGTTTACTTATTTATTTATTTATTTATTTATTTATAAGTTTATTTACTTGGCTGGCAATTAATTTAGACCAAGCTGGGGTGATCTGACTTTGCTGTCTTAATATGGGCAGACAGCTACCACTGCTTAGCTGATTCACTGGAATCTGACTGTGCATCTGTCCATGCTACTTTCGAAGGTCCCCACTAGCTCTCCCTCTTCAGCACCATCAAGCAGACATCTGGTCCTTTTCTTGAAGTTCTTCTATTTATCTCTCCCTAACGAGCTGGCTTGTTATCTCACTTCAAACAGGGGCCCTTCTTCACTCCCTCTATAATCAGCAGTGATTAGCAAATATGCACATCCTATCATTTTAGGATATGCAAACCCTCTCCCCAGACTAGACAGGTCAACGTATGTGTTTCATTTATTTTTCTGCATTTGGCTCAGTATGTAAGATCTTTGCATTCTGTAAGATCATGTACTCTACCTCTTTTTTGGCCTCTGAATGGATTGCCTTCTAGTCATATCTATTATATAACTACTAAATACTAATAATTACATAAATATATCAGTAATTGCTGGATGCTTGCCAAATAGAATACATCCTAATTAGATAGAATTAAATGAAGACCAACAAACTGACTCAATTTACAACAAGGCCACCCATACAAATTAGAAAATCAGAAGTTGATGGGAAAATATTGTAAGTGGTACAAAAAAACCCCAATCAACAGAATAAAAGTTTTGTTTCCATTATTCTTCAAAGTTTGACATGAGAAGCTCTAGACAAAATTATTTAAAATTTCAGATTTCCTTCAGTTTGTGACTGCTGTATTTGTTCTTGCCAGAGAAATACAACCCATTCTTGAACAGTCACCTCCTTAAAAGGAGTAAGGAGGAAATGAAAGGCTATGGAATAAATGTGGCCACACTAGATAGGTTCGGGAGAATAGAGAGACCTAGAGTTTATATTGTAATCAATCTAATAGTCACTTCATTGGAAGAATGACTGTGATTCCAATAATAATTACTTCTTTCCTATATACCACTTCTGTAATTGGTTCAAAACAAGATGTAAATTGGAACAGGGTCTTTGTCTTTTTAATTCACATTATAATGTTAGTTGTGTAATAGTTTATCAGACAAGCCTTGAGGCTAAGTCTGAAAAATTAATACCTTCTGTTTTAATGGAGGAACCATGTGCAAACAGTCTGTATACTTTATATCTCTAGTAATGACAAAAGAAGGTTTTTTACTAATCAAAGGAAAATTTAACAGCTAATGTGTGATGATTCACACTTATATTGTTTTCATTTTTAGCCTGTTTAGATTCTTTCTCTAGTAGAAGTGTGTTGAGGATCTTTTAATCTTCACTACAACTGAAACTTTAAAATGGGACTTCTATCTAGTTTCTCATTAACTGACAAAAGTACAATTAGAGTAACTAATAAATTAATTCTTATTCCCCCTCAACAGCCTGTATTTAGAACTTGATAAAACAAATTCCATAATGAGAGCAACCAATAAATTTGCACAGTGAAAAAAAAAAGGAAGAAAATGGTCTTGTGCCGTAATTACTGATTAAGTATTAGAGAGAAAATCCAAATACTCAAAAAAACCCCTAACAATGAGGTGAAAAAAGAGGGGGACATCTTAAAATGCAATATGTAATATGCTTAGGTGCTGAAGGGTGGAGGCTCTACCCAAACCTTCAGCTCTGGGACATTTTTCCTCCTACTCAGTTCCTCCTACCCATTTAAAAGAAATCAAATATAGTCAGTGCCTTGTCTACAAATTCTTTCTTGTAGAAAACCTGGAGAAATTAGATTCACCTATGAAATCAGAAGCGGCATTTCAGCAGAAATTTCTTAACATATTTTCAAAAGATAGTTGATTAGAAATCTATAAACTTATCTCCAAACATTCTATATTCACTTAGTTATAAATACTACTACAAAATACTTTTGAAGTCCTAGAACATAATTATCATGGGTGCTATTATCTTTCAAGAAGTTATGTTTTTAAAGCACATAGGGAACCTTTGAAAATTAAAGGGCTATTGGAGCAACGTTTCATTGCAAGACAAATTCCAGGAGATGATACTGTGGATCTTACTGTTGTCCTGAGAGCATTTAGTTGAGAAGTCTTGTACTCATTAAGAACATTGCCTTTCTGTCTTCTAAGCAGTTCAGTTTTGAGACACTGATTTAATGTTTATTTTCTCCATTATGTGCCTGAATTCATCACAATGAAGATTCAAATTGTTCTTACCTCTCTTATTTCTTTCATCCATGTTCCCTATTATTACTAAAATAGCTTTATTAGATTATGTTAATTTGCTGACCCAATTATTTTCCTCTTCTGTTCTCAGAACTTTTTATACCTTACTTAGTCTTTTTAAAGTCATAGCAGCTTTGGTCACTTTGGTTAAGTTTTATTATGAAATTAAAGGAAAAAACTGTAAAAAGTGAGGTAAGGGGGTTACACTGTCTAAACATGATGAAACTCCTACAGCAGGAATATTCACAGCTGTCAAATCCATCTCCTCGTCATGAGTAAGCACTGTCATACATATGGTGTACAACACTGACCTCAGATCTTTTTCACTCAGATTGCATCTGGTTCTTAATTAGTTTGATTTATAAAATGAAACATAATTGATGCCTTGGCAACATTATGTTGCTAGCAACACAAGTAATAAATTAAGAATGAGTGAAGTAAAACTCTCTTTGATCATGTATGCATAATGGCATGCTGTATATATAAAGTATTATCCTGTATTTCATCACTAGTATTTTATGCTGTTCTGGGCTGGGTCACGTTAACATAAATATTCTGAAATAGCTATGTAATTGTGATTGATTCATACGATTGAAAAAGAAAAGCACTTTCTGGAAGGATGTGATGCTGTGGAAATCAGTCTTATTTTCCAATGTGTATATACAACTCTTCTGTAGTTGTCTGAAAGTTTGTATTTGTGAGGCTTAAAAAGAATTTGTCATCAGACAGCTAAACTAAAACAGGGTTGAAAGGTTAAACAGCATTTGGAACAGAAGCACCCCCAGAGAAACACTTTGCCAGCTACAAAGCTATACGAAGTTGGGGAGCACAGCAGCTGAAGAAGAGCCTAAAGATGCCTAAATGTGGACAATCAGCTTACCCCATGGCCCCCTCCTTGCTGGTTCATTCATCAGGTTGGCCTGTCCAGTCGAATGAAGACTTGATGGATCACATCTGGCTTAGGGCAGAGGAGAGAGGGAATCTGTCTGGAGCCCTGCATCCTGAATACAGGAGAGGAGTGAATAAGGTTTCAGATGGACAGAACAGACAGAATGGTCTAACTATGGAGGAGCTTGGTAGCTGAGTCAGCCTTGGAAGAGTTGATTCTATTTTTTCTGACATTTAGTTTCAGCTAGAGCAGCTATATGCACTAAGAAGTATTAATCTCTTTAGCTTATCAAAGTGATGAAAAGCATATAACCAATGTAAGAAGGTGTACATCATCCAGATAAGGCTAAAAAGTACGTTTGCAGAGGAACTGTGCTTAGTCTTCACTTGTTCTGTGATTCTAATTAGAAAGAAGTCCAGAAAGAGCACTGATCTGCATGCAAGAAGCTAGGAAAGCCAGCAGAAGCAGGTGTCACAGGAAGGAAGTGGCACACAAAGGACTGGAGTGGAAAAATGCTAGTTTCCCATCAATGTAATCTTCTCTTCAAAAACAATGTCACATCTTTCTATGTCAGGGAAGTGGTTTCAAATTGCACTCAATTAATATGCAACATCAAGGAAAAACATATCAGGGAATAGCAGAACATAGTCAATCGTGATGATAGTAAAGAAAGAAGGGGAAAGGAAGCAGAAAGCTATCACGTATGAAAGATATATACTGAGAATATTTTCACTGACATTCTCAGAGTAGATGGAACTAACACTACTGTACCCTTGCTAGGACCACAAAATGGTATAGTAGAAAGACATTAAATATATTACTTTAACTGCAATGAGAAATCATACAATGGAAATGGAAATGCTTTCAGTGCCTGCCAAGACAGAAATTCTGAGCATTATTGGAATGTATTGGGATCCCTTGGTAATATTACCATTAACTTCAAATTCTACCAGTCAAGTCTTCTAGAATTTAAGCATAGTCCTTATTGCAACCTCACATTTCTTATCACTTTATCACGAGCAGAAGGGGGTCATCTTTTTGAGTCTTTAGACACAGTTTATTACCACATAGGATGACATCTTAGAATTCTCACAGATACGGAAATTATAAAATTGATTACTTTTACTACAAAGAATGATCTAACATAGTTGCTGATCCAAAGCAGTTTCAATCAGGTCAATCATCTAAGGACTAAGGATGAAGGAACCTAAGCATCATAAATAAGGAACAGTATTTCCTCTGCATTTCCTCAGTTATAAAAACAAACTATTTCAGGGACTCAACACTTACTACCTAATGCACAAGCACTCACTCCACAAAAAGTATTTACATTGCCTGAATACCATTTTTTGCATATTAATTGAGTGGAAGCTAGAATCTGTCCTTTCCTTTTAAAAGCCACGGTATTCTCACCTGTGTGCTTCAATAGTGAGAAAGATAAGGGACAACAGTGTTCTCTTACCACCACACAGCCAAACCATAATTCTTACATGATTTCCAGTACACAGACCAAAACACACTTGAGATGTGATTCTTAGAAAGGGACTTGGACCCAGCAGTGTAGTGTAACCTGTAGACTGAGATTAGAATGTGGTAGTTCAGGCCTGTAAATTACATTTTAACTGAAGAAGGTAAGTATGCATTTGAAATATAATTAAGAGTTTTCTGAAACATGATTTAATGTCATAATAGTCTAAATTCACAATGTTTCATGGGGCTCAGCTACCTATCATTTGTTTTGATAGAACTTAGAACTTTCTACTCTGCAAAATATCAACATCTTCTTTACGTTTTCTTGGTTTAAATTCTATAATTTACATCTCACAACATAAGCAAAAAATAACTTATTTACAACATAGACAAGAAATAACTTATTGAACAAAATCTTTCAACCACATTTAAAAGGAAATATTTTTTAAAAAATATATTAACAATGTCATTATTAACTATATCATACATAAAAAAATAATCAACAATCTGAGGTTGTTCCGGTATCCCCAATTTATAAAAATTTTGAACTTTGCTATTTAAACAGCTCTAGTTTTAATGCCATGCTGAGAAAAAACCTGATAGTATGATATTTATAATGTTTTTTCACACTATGAACACTCCTAGAGAAACATGATCTCTGTCTGTGGATGGCAGCTTCTGGCACAGAAGTACCAGATTATAGGTTAGTTTATGTTTGTTGTTTTTTAAATACATTTGAATAATTTATTTTTAACTTTACTACTTTCACACTGAATGAACCTTGGTATGCAAGTATCTCTTGTGATTTCTGGTGACAAAACTATGCCTATTAAGAGAATGTTGATCAGTGCTGTTTCCTAGATTATGCAGCATATTCTTTTAAAATTTTAGACTTCTAGATGTTATTTATTCCATACTACTAATATTGATAGACATGGTAGAAAAATATTTACTTACAGGATGCATGACACATCTCTAATCACATCACTTAAGTTTACTTTTAAAGAAAACCACTAACAAGGATGGGATTTGTTATGTTTTAAAGATGTACTTTGAAAGTCTAATTATTGATATCTAAAAGAAATTAGGATGACAATTAAAGACATTAGAAATATATAAGCATGTGCTTCCCCTCGAGAACTGCCACTGTGAAACACCCTCTGGTGTATATGGCAGCTGGTCCACAGTTTCCCCAGGCTCTTAAAAAATTGCAGGAAACTGCAAAAATATACAACGATTTACTGCTCATATTCAGGAGACCATATGGGTGCTGTTATTCTAGATGTTCATTGTACATCCATCAAGAAATGATGGGTTTAATGATGTCCTTGCTAAGGCAATTTGTACTTGAGGTCAGTGGGTTAACTTTGAAAATGGGCGAAGTGGAAGGAGGGCAATGGAATGGCAGTGCCATCTCTTAGCTCTCTGAGGTATATATTTGGAAAGAAAAGTCAATCAAAAATACAGAAGGAGCTTTAGCTGGCAGCTGATACAATGACAGAGAAACCTATCGAGAAATGCCAGGAGAAACTGATTCAGGGAAAGAAACTCATTTTAACATGAGAGTTACTCTTGTGGGAACAAAAGACTCACCCTCCAGGTATGCATTTGACAGATGTTGCTAAAAATATTTTCAGGAAAAAGATGTGGTGGAAAAAAAATCTGTTTTACTACATTAAACACACAGTTACACACAAGAACTTTCAAAACTGAGGTAATGTTGATCATTTTTCTAAATATTTGGGATAGCTAAAGGTAAGGTTGCATGTAATTGTCTTCTCCAGCAACTGCTAAATAGGTTAGAAATCTTTGTTTATTAATGGTAAAGAGGTGATGAGAAATAGAAAATATTATAAAATAAGATGTGAAATAGTATGCAGAAGTATGCAAGCCAGTTAGTAATTGACATGATTATATCAGGCTATTTCCTTTTTAAAAGTGAAACATTGTGCTGCCTTGAAAGTATAGGCAATGAGCACATAAATAACAGATCAAACTTGCTGAATCAAAAGAAAAAAGAAAGGGACATTTAAACATGAACATTCTTGGAACTATTACAGGTATCGTGGGTATGATACACTAAGCATATGTCTGAGAATAAATATTAAATTCATTATAGAGAACCAACAGAGCAATTCATCAAATATATATATAGTATTTACTAGCTTTTCAAAGTAAAAATTGCATTGGCAGCGTATCAAAATGTTTACATCTGTGAAAACACTTTTTATCACAAAATTCTGTTCTCACTTGAACAACCTGAGGAAACCATAAGAGCATTAGGAATTCAATGCTGGAAATAGGTATTGCTGTGAGCATATTGTTTGGGATGAAGGAGACGATCCATATACTGGTATTAGATTTTATGTAATGCTTTGTGAAGACCAGTCACCTGAGAAAAGACTGTCAGCAAATGCTAATTTCATTTCCAGAGGTCTCATTTCAATTTACTGATGCCATGACAGCACAAAATCCTTATCAGTTGTCTAAATTCCTGTCAGATTTTGTCATTTATTGTGACCCTACAGCTTTTTGGAAGGGTTACTTCCATTCAGCTAAGGAATCTACAACACATTGGTACACTGTATCAACACCTGCCTAAATATTAGATATTTTCATCTGAAGTTTTAGTTTTTTTCCTGGTTTGAAGTTTGTCAGAAGCACTACACAAAACTTTTATGGTCATTTTTACCATTTCTGCTTCTCTGCAGAAACCCAGCACAAAGACACGTGGAAAGTGAATGACCAGACAGTCAGACTGTATGAGTTTATGAAGTCAAGGATTTCTTATGTCATGGAGTCACAGGGTTAGTCACCAGAACTAACACAGAAAACATTACCTGATTTTCATGTTTCATTAATCTCTTATATTTTTATTATATTTTTTTTTTCTCTTGTGAAGGGATAAGGGTTTTTTTGGCATCTGGCAATCTAAGTGATCAGCATTCCTTATATTACAGTTTCGAAGAGTAGGATTGCTTTACTTCAGATTATCAGAGGCTGCCCATTTAGCCAAGGCACAAAGCCTAAGAGAAAGAGTAGGTAACAGATGGAAAGAACAGATCATGAGATATGAAAAAGATTTCTAAGAGATAATCTAAAGACATTCAGTGAAATGTATGGTGACATTAAAATTTACATTTTTACATTACTTACATCAGAAAGGCACTACAGCCTTCACAGTTCTGGGCATCTTGTCTATAGAAGGGATCATAAATATGCAAATTTAACAGACCAAACAAATAGAGGATACTGGTATATAATTTCACGGAACAGATTCTGCTATGGTTGCAGGATAATTTCTATAATATATAATGTAACCTAATGGGAAGTATTTTGGGGTTTTTTTGTGTTTTCTGATGAAGACACACCATTGTGTCACTCGGTTAAACATCCTTGGCAATAACAATGTAGCCAATGATAATATTTATAGTATAGTTGGTGTGGAATGATGACTGGGGATGATTTTAAAAACTAAAATCATATTAAAGTTGCAGCATCATTCCCATATAAGGAAAGGTATAACAGCTGAGAAACTTTCAGGGCAGAGTGCAACTGGTATGCCAGGAATCCATTTCACAGC
>WTSP01007189.1:90965-139904 GCA_025331215.1 Actenoides lindsayi | reverse complement strand
GCGGATAGACTTGCTTGGAAGGGGTGCTTGTTTCTTGCTTTTAATGTCTCTGTGCCCCCCCCCCCCCCACCTTTGGCTCCTTGCAGATATGTGTTAACAAATAGGCACTGCATAGGTGGGCCTCTGTCTTTTCTTTAGTGAAGTGCTCCCGCTGACTGCCTCATGCGGGCAGTGGATGGCAGGCACCACACTACTTCTAGCTCACGGAGTTCATGCAAATCAACGCCACTTCCTGTGGAAGTTAGGAATGCCACCCAGATACCTCAAGGGTATAAAAGGGACAGAAAAATACTGATTAGTGTGCACCCACCACCGAAGAACTGAAGACTTGGACTGATCCAGCGAGACGTCGTTGGGTCCACTGGTGGCGAGAACCTTTTCTCTTTATCTCTCTCACTCCCACTCTCTTTTCCTCTTTTCTAATAACTCTTCCTCCTCCTCAAAATTTAGTTGCACCATAAAATAATCGCCTACAAACACTTTTATCTGTACTGTTTGTTGATTGTTTTATTAGGGAGAACTAATAAATTGTTTTGTTATTGTTCCTCGGAGTCATTGTTGTGACCCTGCCGCCCCGGCTGCCCTGCAGCGCAGGGACAGCCTCTTTCAGGGGATCACAAAGATTCACCTCCCTCGTTGTCCACTGAGTGGGACGAGACAGCCATGTAGCTCAAAAACATCTCTAAACCAGCCTTACAGAAACCGTGTTCAGAAAAAAAGCACCATAATTAAGAGGCAAAAAATCAGGTATGATTTTCAAAAGTTCCAATAGGTCATTTAAAAGGTGTTATCTCTTACTTTTAAAAAGAAATAAATAAATAAATATCACTGATGTCCAAGCCCAATAAAGCACCCCTACCAATAAGGTAGCACATGGTAAAGTCCAACTCGTTTCACTTAATGTTAATAAAGTATTTTTTCAGATTTTCTTGGAACAGTATATGACAATAAAACAATACAATTAAACATGTGAAGCAGCAAAAAAAAAAAAAAAAGAAAATGGAAAAAGAAGTTTCCTAGGGCATCACAAGCAGAACATAACACACGTCTATTTAATTTTTTTCCAGAACTTTTAACTTGTTTAAATTGTGTTTAGGTAAATACATTTCTTTTACATTACTCTTGTGCAGGTAAACGTTCCTCCTGTCAAGTTACTTGCCATTTGTAATTATTATCAGTTTTAACCATACTGCTTTAGTATTTCACCTTTGTAAATTAAATTAGATGACAGGGAAAGAAAAAAAAAATAATCAAACATCTCCACCATTCACTTGTTAAACCAACACCATTTACTGCATTTGTCTTTAAACACCAATCTTACATCGTTCTTATTATCTATACCAGTGCTATGTAATACAAGGGTTTGGGTCCAGGGCTTTATTTGGCTGGGTCTTGTTCTAAACAAAGGATTTCACTTTCGGAAATTGCCAGAGGCTGTGGCAAAACCACTTATTTTAGGAAGGGAAAATTGGAAACAATTCCCTTCTATTTGCTCTTCTGTACTGCAACTAAGTTATATCCAGGACAAGCAGATAAACTGTAGTATCCTTCCAATTTATTTCTCAAAGAGATGGGGAAAAGACGGAAAGTAGTCATGATTATCAGAGAAACACCTCCATTACAGAGCCTTGAGGCTAACTCCTAGTTACGATGCTAGCAGCATGAGTCAGTTCTGGGTTGCTGAGAAACTACCTTCTTCCTTTCCTGTGTTGTTTTCTCTCCTTAGGAACACACTGGCTTCAGAAAGCGAGACACTAACTGACCTGGAAAACTCATTTCTTGTGCAGTGAATTCAAAGTCCAACCTGCTCACTGGGGCCTGAATTTTACCCTTCAGCTACAGTGTTCCAGCACAAAGACAGCAACAATCCTTTCCTTCCTCTGTCTAGGTTTCTTTCTCGCAATATTGCACTTTCAGTTTTTTACTTTTTAAAATATTTTATATACAGGCATACTGACTCTCCAGGCTACCCAGACAGGCAGGAGCCCAAGAGCACTCACAGCATCAGCACAAGGCTCCCAGCAAAGCACATCTTCCCAAAATGCAGAAAAATCCAGAAGACTCTCTCAGAACAACTGCAACTTCCTGACTTTTACAGCAGGACACCTGAGAAGTGAGGACGGGCCTGGTAATTCCAGAGTTTTCCAAATCCTGTCTTCACGGCAAAGACCTTAGAAGCCACAGCCTCTCGAGGTATACTAAGGAAAAGGGGTTTTGGTCTCCTGACACTGAGGAATCCCACCTGACAAGACTTCTTTGAAACTTCATGCCAGAGGCATCCTAAGAACCCAGGGAGTTTGCTTCTGATACAGAACACAATAGAGACGTTTAATACGAATACAGGAGATAACCATTGAAGAGAAGAGTGTAATAACCCCAGGTCACAAATGGGAGCAAAGACAGACTTGGAACGAATAGCACTAAAACAGACACTCTGGCACAGTGAGCAAAATAAGACTAAGAAACTTGCAGGTATGAAGCAAGCAGATGAAGGACTTGAGACAGAACTAGGACCATGAATTTAAAGGAAAGAGACAGTAGTAAAGAAACCTGACCCATAGTAAGTCAAGGACAATTAGATAAAAAATGGAATAAGAGGGCATAAAATAGGATTTTATTGCCAAAAATGGAGGCAGGGACACAGTAAGAGAGAAAAAACAGCTTTAGCATGCAGAAAAGCATTTTTCTCTGGAGATGCTCATCTTTCAAAAAAGCTAGGGGTAGTATTCCTAGTGTCACAGAAGTACGTTTTGCATGAGGGAAAGAAACTAGAAAGAAGGGCTTGTAAAAGATCCAAATACAGGAAAACAGGAGCAATTTCAAATAGAAGTATTATTTCTGAAGTCAAAAGTTACATTCACTTTGTATTTTGAGACATGTAGCACGTAAGGCAAGAGCTTTCACACTTTCCACAAACTACAAAGACCGGGATTTTCTGGAGGCTGTCAGGAAAATGCTATTTCTACAGGAAAATAGTATTAGCTTTTCAAAAACCAGTGTTCAATGAAAACCCTAAGAAAAGATTAGTGAGCACTGCTCCAGCAAGAGGAGAGTATTTAGGAAAAAGGATGCTTGAAATTTTAATCTAACAATTCTCTTATCATTTGATTTTGGACATTAAATAAGACTGAAAAGTAGATCCTGATGCTCTGAATTTTATTCAAGTGCAGGTAATTAGTGTACTTTTTGGGGAAAAACAGAACTCTAAGGAATAAGTACTGGTACTTCTGAACACTAATCGGCACTTGAATACCAGTGCTAGATGAAGGTGGTTTTATATACACAGCTTCTTTTAAAGTTGTTTCAGCAGCTTCAGGCAAAATTTCCACTGACTTCCAAGCTTTACAAGTTCAAAAACTACAAAGAAGACTCCATTCTCTATTTGCAGACCATTTAGATTTTTTTTTAAAAATGAAATTAAAATTAAAAAATAAAAGACAGACTGTTTCATGACCATTATTATCCTGGGAGAATTCAAACTTCACTCACATTTGTTTCCTGTAGCATTTGGATACTGCTACAGACTCAAGATATCAGCCAACTCCTCCAAGATGTTTCTGCCGAGAGTTCAGTTGCTGACAGTAACTCAAATTTTGTCACACTTGCATTCTTTAAGAGCTCACTTCTATCACCAAGTCCTTGTCTTACTGGGTTGTAGAACTGCATTTCTATGGGAAATGAGAGAGGCTGCTGTCCACACACTATGAGGAAGTGTGGCACAACAGTTCGCATCCATATGGCTAACCTGTCTTCCCTCAATACAAGGGGCTTCTTCCCTACTCTCTGTTGGAAGTGGTCCCTAGCCCACGCCATACATCACAAGGCATTGCCAGAAAGTGTAATTATTCCCCTGGTGAAAATCACACCAGGAAACTCACTGGTCAGTGAACTGGAATCAGTATGGAATCACTGGTCAGTGCCGAAACACAACCCCTAGCCCCTAGCTCTGCACATCACATGGATTGTCTGAAGAACTGACTTGTGATCCTGTAAGCAAGGGCTTTTGAAAAAAAGTGCGCTCTTAACTTTTTCTGAGCTCTCAATGAGAGTTATATCATATCTTGTGATGTAGCAGTACAAAAGTAACAAGGTTTAAGATTAACAGCTTCTTTATTCATCACAGTTACTGTGAATATTTTACTTAGAATTATTTTCAGACTATCGTGTTAAAGATGCATTAAAAAGGTGCGACTCCTTCCCACTCCTTTAAAAAAAAAAGATGGGGGGGGGGAAGACACTGAACCAGAACAGTTTGTCAAAATAAAATATCTAGTACTGAAAAGTCACAAAGGCAAGAGCTACACACTTAAAATAACCTTTTTTTCATTTAGTGCAGTTATTCTTCCGCCCTTCCAAATTTAAGCAAGTATCCCTCCTATCAACTGTATTTGGCTCTCCAACATGTACACACTTAACATCTTGTAAAAACAGGTTTTGGTTCTAGGTGTAAGAATTGTTTATTTCAGACTGTAATTTCTCCTTTGGGTGAACCCAGACCCCGTTTTGTTTTAGATAAATTTTTAATGTGTTAGCAAAAACCGACTTCTGCAGAATGATGTAACTGGGCTGACAAGATGCACTTGCCATGGTAAAACATGCAATAGTAAGGGAATGAATAAGCAACACACAAAAAGCTGGTGATCTCATCTATTAAAGCTGTCCAACACTTCTCTTGAAAGTGTTTAAGTTGATTAGAACTTCACCAAAAATCGTTGGGTGAAATTTATTCCCACAAAAGGTCTTGGCCCTAGGCTGAATTTTTCTGAAGTCTTCACCAAGATGGTGAATGCTGCTGTGATCAAGCATTTCCCTGCATTTGCTGTTTTGGACTGTTATGAACCAACCTGGAGGCCAGTGGCCAGAGATCATATATTTTGAACCACTACCTTTTCAGGGAAAGGAAATAGTGTATTTCACATGAAGGTTCCACAAGAGATGGAGAGGAACAAATCTGGATGAAGAGTAAAGAAAGACTTTCCTTGTGGAAAAGCCAACTCAAAAACACAAGGGAGTTTTAAGGGGCTAGAGATACTAAAACTCTCTGGTCCTAACAAAGGGATGTGAACTGAGAATCCAAGGCAGTAGACACTGGAACAGAGAAAAAAAACTAGGAGGAAAGTGAGAGCTGGTGTGTAGGCAGAGAGACAGATTGCACATGAATCTGAAGGAGGACAGATACTGTTCTCCACTGCTGAGTAATCCTGGAGTCACTTGTCCACAGAGGTACCTTTCTCAGCTGTACTACTGATTTAGGCATATGGATAAAATACGACAAGTCTAAGAACAAGGAAGACAGAAGGGCGACTTTCTACATGTTTGAACTGTTACGAAGAAGAGTAACTTGTTGCAGACTCCTACAAGCTCCTCTATTGTACTTGGTAGAGGACAGTATCTTGCACTTCCCAGCAAGATCTCAGCTCACAAGCTGAAGAAGACGGAAGACAAAAAAGAAAAAAAGAAAAAAAAAAGGAAAGAAAAAGCAATTTAAGAAAAGAAACAGAACTATTTATCTGAATAAATACCTTCTTCCTGGAAACAAAAGGCAAATTCTAAAGGCTTTCTTCCCTTTCTCAACAGGAAAAACTGCTTTATTATATACCACATATCACTGAAGGAAAATTAAGACTCAAAGTCTTAGAGGTACTTATATGGACAATCAAAACATCAGATAGACTTCACTGTTAGTAAGTTTTGGCTGAGATCTAATACCAAATGATTTACTGGTTAGAGATTCTTCATATTTCTTATACATATATTAAGAATTGGCCACATTATTAAAAAAAAAAAAGTGGGTTGAACTCCCTTTTTGAACTCCCTCCTTTGAACTCTTCATTTTTACTTATCATAAAGGAGTAAATTTAGCTTATATCATTAGCTCATAAGCTGAACTGGTGTACACTATCAGTCACCTGGTAATGGTTCCATGGTAAAGTCAACACACAGCTGCTACAGCCTTCCTCATACTGCTCCTGAAGATAATTCTTTATATGCCTCTGCTCATTCTACAAAAAATAGGGTTGTCTTCAACCCCCCCCCCCTTTTTTTTATTAATTACTTTCAGCTAGCATCACAGGTTGCAGTTAAGATCTAATTCACAAAGTAGCATTCCTGAATTCTATGAGATTTGTTAATAAAAATATCCATGATAGGTCATATTTAAGAACTCCAGTTTAATAAGTATAATTTGAAGAAAGTCTTAAAGCAGACTAAGAACAAAGGAACCACATTACTAACCAGAATGCTAGAAATCGTTGAAAACATTGTGGAAGAGAGATCCTTGTACGAAATCTTTACTTTCTTGCAGCAGGTCATTTGATCATGGGTATTTCTACTCCATACTAATACAACAGTATCTATAAACATTATTTTAAATTAAGGAAAGATAGGCAATAGGCAGTATCATCCTAGTTTGTGGGACAGGATTATCGGTACCATGCCCTGCATGACTCAAGGAAGGAATTTTTCACACCTAATGATTCACTGTAAGAATATATGAAAGACACAAAAAAACCCCAAAGTATTTCTCTCATCTACCTTTTCCTGTCAGTCACATTTTGGTAGACTCACTTGCTCCAGCTTTCCATTATTTATAGAGGGAAGCTACAGACCTAGCTAGCCATCTAACTTTTAGACAGCAAACATTCTGTGAGGTAAACCCAGGCCACTTTCATCCTGTTCTATACTGCTTAAGTATTTCTAAGCCCTTCCTAAGGCAACAAGCATGCTGAAAGCTACTTGGTTCTTAAATCTTCCTAAGGTCAGCTGGTATAGTTCTGCACTATTGAATTAGATAGCACTACAAACTGGATACACACCCATAAAGTTGATAACCTGCATTATCTTGTTCTAATGAGACAACAGAAACATTATTGTGATTAATCACATTTTGTGCTGATAAACCAAAGACTGATTTTAACATTTTTTCACCTTAAACTTTTAAAGGTATTCTAGGAATGAAGGCTTAAGTTTACACAGGAACAGAGTTAAGTAGTTAATGAAATTAAATACCTCATAAAAGTCTTTGTTACAAATTAACCTCCAAAAGCTAGTAATTCAAGCCTGTAAGACATTAGTTAACCCTTCCCTACCCCACCCCCTGCCATATTTCCCTCTCTATTGCTATTAATCTTCAGCTCAGGATCACCTTCAAATAGATTCATCTAGGCCTTTTGGGAACAGAACTTGAAGAGAATCTTCAGTCACAGTCAAATCAAACCGACTCTCACATGGAATTGTTAAAGCTGAAGTCTTTTCATGCTAACTTTATTAAAAAAAAAAAAAGATACTGCCAACATTACTGATTTTATTTTTATTTTTTTAAAATCTTCTCTCCAACTGTTTGGTTGGGGTTTTTTTTTAACCCATTTAAACTACCAACTGCCTGCCAAGTTTGACTGGATTTCTTTCCATTTTATATGTCTCTGCATTTAAGCAAAAAGCACTATGGAAAAACTGAGTAATTCACATGGCAATTGCTCATTGGACTTTCAGAAAATTACAGTAGCAACATCGCCACACATGCTGATATGTAATCAAAGATATATTATGAGGTACATGGAGTAGTTTAATCAAGATTTTGCCTCACATTGTTGCTCACATTTGTCTCCTAGATATCCATCCTTTTTCCCCTTCCCCTATATACAGCAAAATATTTACCTTTAGAAAATAAAGAACCCTTCAGAACAGGCTTATTGGGTGTGCTTTTGTCATACAATAGAGGAGCATGCTCCACTGTACAAGTAAATATTATCTCAAAGTAAACACCTCACACAAATGTACTGACTGTATATCACTTCTGCTTTATGATTTGTTCCGAACGTGAAGGCCCATTTGCTGCCTCCTCTACAAGGATTATGCTGCAATCAAGGCTAAACTTAGCACTCACCAATCCCTAACCTGCCACTAGCCTTCCTCATTTCTCATATCCAAAAAAATCAAAATTCTCATATCCAAAAAAATCAAAAGCAGACAAGAATGCGACAGTGAGCAAATCTCTCACATGCACAATCCACTCTAACATATCAGGCTTAATTTATATTAAAAAAAAAAAAAAAGTCATGTTTCAAGAGACAGAAAACAATTCAGTTCTAAACTTGACTTCCCATTTTACAGGAAAGGGCTTATTCTGTCACCTTCTCCTTTGCTATTTGGTAACCCCCAAAGCAGTATCCCGAAGACCAAGTTAGAACACATACTGATCTGTTCCTGATGTTATTACAGATACTACTTCAAGCATGTTCCCAATTTTCCCATCATGTAGTGTGATGGTTTTTCTTAAATAACCTGACAAATCCATATGGTGTGTGATCCTCTTGGTACCACTGTCACTAGCCTGAAACATACACCTGCAAAGTACCTGACTCCACCAGCACCACCTGTGGTTTTTTTGGCAGTTCTCTTTCCTACCCACCTCATCAGAACAGTGGTATCTACAGCAAGGACCGATGTCCCAGGCATAGAAAAGGGAGGAAGGGCATGAACCTGGATTGTTACAGTTGGACTCAACGATCTTAAAGGTCTTTTCCAACCTAAAAGATTCTATGATTACTCTATATCATGACTACAATGTTGACCATGAGTTTTCTGACCCGAGTAGAACAGTACTTAAAACAGGTTCCTGCCTACCAACCTGTACGATGCCTCCCAGTCTGATGTCAGTACCTGTTATTTTTCAAATATCTCCACAGAATTCAAAACTCAGTAAAAGAGTACTGTTCAACCCATGCTGCAAGGATTACAACTGTGATTACTATTGATTGCAGCTGGAATGACCATTCCTGTTTTGAAGAATATCCAACAAAACTCCCCCCAAAAGAAGGCAAGATAAAAGTTCCTTTATTTTTAAAAAAGATATCCAAAAAATGGAGCTTTATGGCCAGAGACTCTAAAGGCCCACAAATAAAACTGCCAATTTTAACCACTTTAAAGGCAGATTTATACACACTTTTTTGCATTCTATCCTAGCCAAAACCAGGACAATAGGACATCAAAGGATACATGAAACAAAAATTTCAACACGCAATCTCTTTCCACTTGAGATACTCTCATTCCATTGAAGATTGATCTTTCAAGTTCAGAGTAACATCAAAAGGGACACAAAATGAACAAATCTTTCTAGTGTTGATGGTGCTAAGGGAGGAGTGCAGCAATATCCCCTGGGCAAGTTCTGTTCAATTTTTTCTTACACAATTCTATGGATAGCCTGGCTCTTAGAAAGGAAAACTGTCTTTATACATCAATTGTAAAGCATCCAGCAACTCAAAAAACACAACACAAAATGAAAAAAATTGTTCTTGATTTTTCTAGCCACTTGATATAAAGAATTCTTGCATCTTTTGAAGACATTAATGATTTTAACAGGAATTAATACCTCAGAGAGCAGTCCCCCTAAATAAGCCCACAGGTTCGCTGATGCAGAAGTTTCACTCTTCAACTACCTCTGTTTTATGCTAGATAAAAATGACTACAGCATGATTTACACTGGAAGGAGAAAATTTTTCTTCTTTCCTAATTCTCAGGGAATGCAGTTACCCCAGAAAGCACTTAAATAGTAAGATTCATTGCAAGTAATTTATGCATTTTGTAGAAGCATGACACATAGTTCAACATAATGCTAATTTTGCACATTTCCAGTCTGGGTTGTTCAAGAAATTCTGAAGATTTCTATCATCCTTAAATAGCATGGCTCCTTGGTAAGTATCAAGTGCTGCGTGACTTGTTATTTTTACAGAAATAATTACCTTACAGTTTGTACAAATACAAAGGAAAACTACTGTTACTTTTCATCTCATCAATATTTTGACCTAACGTACACCCTACCCAGGGGATATTTTTGTGCTGTATTTTTCAGCACAATCAACTCTTTGATCCATGAAATAAATATCAGATATAGCTGTCCTCTTTCTCTCAAAAGGCAGCCTTTGCTAATCTGCTACTATACAAAGTAGGATCTACTCTGACACAAGATAATCATTGGTTGTCTCTTTACTTACACATATGCAAAGTCTACGTGAGCAGACACAAATTCTGGCAACAACCTGTCAAACTCAGCAACGTGGCAGTCAGCAAGGACAAATATTGAAATTCAACAGTAACCAGAATGAAGAAAGCCAAACAATACTGAAACAAGTGACATGCCTGCTGCCAGTTACACTGAACACTGCATACGAATTTTCCCAAGTCTACAAACACAGCTTTCCTGAATCTCCTACCATGGGGTTACTTTTCTACGATAGGAATTTTACCATTGAAACATTGAGCCCTTGTACCAATGGAGCTGGCCTTCAATTTCTGATCCAGGTGCACAGCAGACCAGAGCACAAGGGGCCAGACAGCATCCTAGAGCATATGTGGGAAGGAGAATATACTCCAGCACACCAAATGGGGGAAAAACTGACAGATTGATGGTACAGCTGTCACTTTGAATCAACAGTGAATAAATAAACTCTGAAGGCTGAGTTAAGAGACATATGTACATAAGGTTAGGGGACAGTATCAACCTATGTAATGAGGTGAGAGAAGCAGGGACAGAACTGTAACTGCTGAAGACAGCATGACCTTTGCTGCCAAATAATTATATTCTGCAGAAGCAGCATCACCTGAGATCTTTAAAAAGGCAAGATGCTGTGCCCAAACAGAAAGCATACATATGCAACTAATCCAGCCAAGTAACAGTCAGAGTTCGAATGACGAGCAGCTAAATAAATATTTCAGAGATAGAAAACACTAGTCACTGGAGGGAAGAGGGGAAAAAAAACCCCAAACCCTGAATTTCCACAAACAGCTACTGAAGGATACATCCTCTACAGCTAAGTCTCTAGGACAGTCTCTCTTTATCTTATGATTCTGTAGTGCCAAGTACAATAGCATCTTAGCCACTATGCACATTAGGACAGCACGAAAAGAATAATAAGTCAAGGAACACTTTTCAAGGAGATTCCCTGAAAAGCCATTTAAAAAAAAAAAAAAAAAAAAAAGGAAGACAACAGCATAAAAAGAGAGACGCTCCTTTTCTATAAATGCACTTAACATTTACTAGGAAAACTGAAGATTCTTTCAAAAAAACCATTTAGAAGAATATGCTACCCCTAGAAAGGGGGGGGGGTGGGGGTGGAGTTTAACAACAGTAATACATACTTTAAGTTCAAAAGAAATGTAACCACTTATTCAATCAGTTTTAAATCATAAGACTGGGAAGCGCTTTATTAGTCAAGGCCAAAAGCACCACAGGTAGCTAAAAGAATGTTTCATTCCCTTTCCAGGAAGAGCATTTGAAGTTTTAAACAACAGAGAAAACATGTTTTTTAAAAAACTTTTGAAGGACATGGAACCACAAATAACCTTCATTCACATTTTTCCATACACACTGTATACCTGGCTAGCAGTACCAGCCATTACCCAGAGTAATGCACTGTAATTGCACTCTTTTGTGAGCAAAGGTAACATATGATTTTTTTTTTTTTTAACCCAAGCCTTTTCTACTTAGGTAGCTAGAGCTTAGACACACTTGGATGCAAAGTGCAAAAACAGCTTTGGGAAGACTGGAGGACTACCCATGTCTCTACAGGTGAGAGCTTCCTAATGGATGCTCCTCTCTCCTACATACTGTCCCTTCTTTCCAGGCCAGAGGAGCTAAAAAACCCCACCTTCTAAACATCTCTAGTCAGGAACAGGAAAAACAAACAACATAGGGCCATTCCCTCTCCTATTTCACTACTCCCACAACCTAAGTCCTATGTTCTCCACATGCACGTACCTGCTGCAGCCCCCCACAAACAGCAGCTCTGGAGCCCTCCCAGCACAGTTAACCCGAGAACCTGGGCACTGCCTTTTCTAGCAAGTTCTTCTAATCAGCTGCACAGCCACAGCTGGGAAAATAGTTCGGCTGCACCATATTACTGGAGGTAAAAGGGAGCTCCATAATAATCCAAAAGCCATCTACTTTTATTTATATTTATTATCTGATACAAGAAATTCAGGCCTGTAAGCAGTGTAACATACTGCTTCAGTCTCCTATTTCTGTGAATAGCACCCCAAGGTATTACATCAGCATAAAAAAGTAGGTGGTGGGAAAAGAACACCCCTCCCCCCCCCAAGCATGTGAGATTTCCCCAATTAAAGCTAAAATAATTCAAAGGGAAGTGGGTGCTCCCCACTGACACCCACACCTGCTCTGAACTATGCCTTATCTTGCTTTTGTTTTCACTGTGACCAGATCAAAATGGCATTGAGAGAAGAGGGAGAAGCTTAAGAGACTTTTTTTTACAGCTTGCAATGTTTGTACATGGTATTGAAAGTGGGTGCAAGAATATGATCGGGATTACTGACAGAAAAACATCAAGATGCTTACTGTTGAGAAGGAAAGGCAGCTCTTAAGTTGCTTTTTTTGATCACACAATATAAAAGAAATTAAGGTATTAACTTCTCTGATCCATTCATTAGTTTTGACCATGAAGACAGAAGCAGGAAATTGCATCATTGATTTTATTAAGTAATTTTAGAAACCTGTTAGTGCTACATAAAATAACATAACCACTCTATCTGCAGTAGAGACTTAGAACTTGTTTTTGTATCTACTGGAAAAAAAAAAAATCCACCACCACATCCTTGGAAAACCATCTGATGCCCAAAAGCATAAGAAAAAGAGGGGGTGATGATAGGCCCTACTGTTTATCTCAGCCAACTCTGTGAGATTTAGTTTGAGACTACATCTGTAAATAGAGTTCCTTGTTCTCACCTCAGTGAGTAACTGCAAACATGAACACAACCACAGAACAGCTAAGCCTGGTACACAACAACTCTGTAGCACATCAGGACCACTGAGCCTTCTGGAAGAAGGGGCAATTTCTGACCACAACAGTGATGCTGTGGCAACTGAGTGATGCTCAGAGTAACATTCATTCCCTGGTGTCTTGAATTCCTGCTTCTGTCCTTCATCTGGCAGGAGCAGTAACAGCATCTCTGTTGGTCATTCACCTTTCTCCCAAAACTTACAGAAGCGAGAATTCCCAACAATTCCCAGGTACTCGATGTAATTGCACAAACTACTTTGATTTTTTTAACTCAGTCAAAAAAAACCAAACCAACCAAAAAAATCCAAACAAACAAAAAACCAACCAAACAAAAAAACCCAACAACAAAAAAAACCAACAACAAAAGAAAACCAACCAACCAAAAAAACCCCAAACCAAAACAAACAGATTTGGAACAAACAATCAGATTAAGAGCTAGCCTTCCCCCTACCCTTGTTCTTTCTCCAGAGTTTACAAAACTATGCTGCACTGTACCTCCAGGGATGAAGACAATATGTTTAGACCTTTCCAAATGAAGGTGTCCTACACCTCAGGTAAATCACCTAACACTCACTCTGAAGGACTGCATATATCTTCTCAGCAGTTGTATAAACTAACCCTTTCTAGCATCTCCAACTAACCCCTTCTAGCATCTCCAACCATATTTTCCAGCAGAAACTCTTACAAAATGGTATCTGAACTTGCTAATAATAAGCTGTGTTTTTTAACAAACATATGCTTAATTTTATTGCTTATTCTAAATACACAGAAACACAACATACCAAGGGATACACAGAAGTCAATCATGGCTATACAGTTATTTATACTGGCCAAACTTGCAATAGCAAATAAATCACATTTTCACCTTTTTATACAGAACCTACTGTTTATTAGAGAGACTTATACTCCTTTTTGATTTGCCTTTCATATGTGTCATTCTTGTGCCTTCCATTAAGGTGTCTTATTTACTACAAGTTGGCATAACACTAGTTCTTCTTAAAGTCATCTTAACTAGGAGAGCAAACATGGAAAGATACTCAAGTGTCTGGAAGTGGAGCTGTGGCAGGTTACAGTCATCTGCTATACACTGAAGGAGTCATTAATCTGAATTGTTTCCTTGTACTTTGGGAACAGTAAGTCCATAAAACCTGGGTCTGTCTCCTCATCTCTACTGCAGTAGCATAACGTTGAATAATATTCAGAGATTAAATTCCAACCATCTCTACAAAAATAGGCATTTGGGTAAACCAGAATTTCCCTACTACAGGAGAAGCAGCAGCACAAACAGCATCTTAACTAGAAAATGAAGTTTGGGGAAGGGGATGGGAAAGACTAAGAAACACTACATCTGATTCTTCCTCAGCAAAAGGTTTGATCAAAACTCTTATGTTCATTGATCCCAGGGAAACCAACTGTCACCTAAGCTAGAAGAGACCAAGTTTCCATAGTTTAGCTACCCATGGAAGTGGTTTGTGTTCCAGTACCAGTTTGTGTTGTTTCAAGGCATAATGATAAACTTCTGGCCTCAACCGCAGCTCCTGTAACTTGTGAGTTACAGCCCAGAGTTCTGTACCTAAAGAACTTACTACTTCAGCCACTGAGTGAAAGGAATTGAGACCTCTTTTTAAATAAAATTGATTAGTTCTTGTGTCTTTTCATGTCTGTCTCTCATCTGTTCTGGAAGTAGTGTTAGGAACTAAACAAGCTCAGCAGCAGAGGTTGATACAATTTTCTTCCTATAGTTAATGTCTATTTGTCAATCTAAAAAACAAGATCAGTGAGAGGTTCAGAAGACAGTTTTGTGTCTCATTCATGTATCTCTATGATTTCAAGAACCAGGTATTAGTGTCAGTCTCACTGATAGAGAAGGTGGTGGTCTAACTTACACGTGGAGAATAGATTTCCCACTCCAACACCCCACTAACTACAGGCTGTCCTTTATATTTGATAAAAGAATTGTGCAAGAAGATTGAAACAAATATATCCCAAGTTTTGTCTCTTTTCCTCCTCCAAAGAATTGGAAAACATTTAATTAAATGGTTATATACTAAAAATACAGAAAAAGTTTCCCTTAATCACTTGAAAATCAAGTATTGTGACTGAATGCAGTTTTATGGCTGGCTGCACTGATGTAATGCCTCTTGAGCCAAGGGCATCTCAGATGCTGACATGCAAAATCTAATCTCCTCACTTATATAATGGGTCACAAATGTTATTTCTTGAACAGGTGATGGATCCCATACATTTCACATTCTCAAGCTCCACTACCCCACATTTCAGGCAGAAACAGAGATTATCTAAACAGATTAAAAATGTCGAAATTCAGAAAGACACAGCTATTACTCCTAAGTATGCTTATCATACATATATGCAACAACTATATATAAGAAATATATTTTTAGCTTTAGTATATGAATATGCATATACGAGTCTATAAAATCATTTAACAAGGATATCACCAGTTCTCAATACCTACTGCTTCACTTACACCTTCAAAAATTGGCAAGAAATGATGCCTAACAGACTTAACCTTTCACAGGTGCTAGAAACTCAGGCTTCCTGGGTGTGTCATTGTGCACAATGGTCAGAACCAGCAGTCCTGCTCCAGGAACCCTTCCAACAATCCCCTAAATCCACAATTTGTTATTTGGCTCCAGTTTGGCTCTTGCCTGGGCTTTCATCAGTTCTCTTTATGCAATCTTTTGTTAGCAGAAGTAAATAGAAAATATAAAAATAAAAAAAAGTAGAGGAAGTTCAACTCATTTCTGTATTGCACACTCTCTCTTCTGGAATCCTAAATCCATTGGGCTAATCCTAATCCATCAGTTAGTGCTATGGCAGTAATGTAAAAAGGGGTAATGCACTTCTAGTTTCCAGCATCTCAAGTCAGGCAGTGAGAGTGTTGGGCATTGCCCAATGCAGAAGCAGGTAACTCCCATTAACCATACCACACTTCAGATACAACATGGTTTTAAAACAAGTTATATCTTTTGGAATCCCTCCCTAGACCAGCATCATACTTCAGTGGACTTATTCTTGCTGACTAACCTGTCACATATGTTTTCCATAGTCTTTTTCCTGAAATGAAAATATTTAACAGGTTTCCCTACATACTATTTTTTTCCAGTATTTATTTTCCCTGAAGGACTAGCATTTTGCCTAATACACTGGCATACAATCAGCATAACCACTGCAAGCAGAACTCTGCAAACACCCCTTAAAACATATTGTGCAAAACCATAATGTGGTGGAAGAAAAAAAATAAAAAAGTCTTTACAAGTCAGATCACATTCTCTGAATAGCCACATTTTTAGCACAATGTGTGAATAAGGGTATAGATTTATCAAGCACTTTTAAGTAAACACATTAACAGAAAAAGCTTAAGGGAATAGTGGTGGCCTTGTATTTATAATTGTGATTTTTATCTGTGAAGAGTTTTAACATGTTTTTTCACCTTATTTTTGCAAAACCTCCTATATTATTCATTCCAGCATTAAAGCAGAAATGAACACTTCATTACATAATCTGAATTATACTTCCCTTTTGCCAATAATATCTAAAGTTCAACACACTACAAATATTTGAAAGGTAGAGATCATATTTGCAAACCCAATTTATTTTAACAAGACCAAAATAGCTAACATAAGTGTTAGTCACGTTTTGTACTGAATTTAATGTGCTACAAGAAACAGATTGTACTAATCACCTTATCAAAAATCTTACTGTCAGACTATAAATACATAAAGCAGGAGTATTTATCATGTAAGAAAACATTCTGGGTTCAAAACTCAAGAAAATTAAATGGGAACTCTAATAAATTACAGCACAGCAGTCTCCCCTTTCAGAAGCCTGAAGCCTGTATACCAACTATTGCTCAAGATCTTCCTTCCTACATATCTTAAATATGAAGCTTTCCTATCACCTTTGACACATACAGAGTTATGTCACAGCACTCATACAGTAAGACAATTTATGATAAACTTTGTAAGACATTATGATCAAATTGTATCTCCTAACTCAAAAACAAAATCTCAAAGTATAGCTAACCATTAACAACTAGGTAACTGCAGTAGAGACTTGCATGAGAAGTGCCTCACCCTGAGATCTCAGTAGATTAACAGCATGTGAAATAAAGATGTGATGTAAAAGAAATATGGCATGTGAAAGGGTCTTCCAACTGTCTTCCTCCTATGAAGCCTCTTAATCTTCTTTCTTCCATATTTTTTCAGATGTTTAAGCTTGTTTAGCCTTTTAGGTCACCTGAATCTTAGTAAGGCTCTCAGCACTGCAACCAAACTCGTTCTGTTTCTTTGCACTGCTACCAACCACTGTGTCTCCCTTCAAAATGCTGCCTGAAGAATCAAGTTCTAATTAATTCTCAACTTCTTCACATCTCTTCACTAGCATACTTATTCTCTTCCAAGTTCTCAAATGTGACCTGTACAGGATGGAGAGCTGGGGAGAGAACTTACAAAGTTCAACAAGTGCAAGTGTCTGGTCCTGTGACTCGGAATAATCTGATGCACCAGTACAGGTTTGGGGTTGACCTGCTGGAAAGCAGCTCTGCAGAGAAGGACTTCAGAGTCCTGGTGGATAACAAGTTAACCACAAGCCAGCAATATGCCCTTGTGGCCAAGCAGGCCAATGTACATTACAGTACATTAAAAGCATCACCAGCAGATCAAGAGAGGTTCTCCTCCCCCTCTACCCTGCCCTAGTGAAGCTACATCTGGAGTATTGTGTTCACTTCTGGGGTCCCCAGTTCAAGAGAGACAAGGAACTATTGGAAAGAGTCTAGCAGAGGGCTATGAAGATGACTAGAGGACTAGAATATCTCCCTTACAAGGAAAGGCTGAGACTCTTGGGTCTGTTTAGCCTGGAGAAGAGAAGAGCAAGAGGGAACCTTCTCAATGCTTATCAATACCTAAAGGGTGACTGTCAATAGGATGGGGCCAGACTCTTCAGTAGTGCCCAGTGACAGGACAAGGGACAACAGGCACAAGCTGCAACACAGGAAGTTCTATCTGAAAATAAGGAAAAACTTCATTACTGTGAGCATGACGGAGCACTGGAACAGGCTGCCCAGAGAGGCTGTGGAGTCTCCTCCTCTGGAGACTGTCGGAACTTGCCTGGATGCAGTCCTGTGCAACCTGCTGTAGATGATTCTGATTTAGCAGGACTAAATAATATCTAGAGGTTCCTTCCAACCTGTACCATTCTGTGAAATGTAATGTTAGTCCCTCCAGTATTCAGCCCTACTTTATCCAGCAGATCTAGGTTTTAGCCATATGTTCATCTCTGCTCATCAATGAATGTAGCCTCAGCTTGTCCCTCCTCAAAACTAACCTTCTACCATAGTGTGGATAGTAAACCCCTGAAAGGCAAGTAAATGTTGCATAAAGGGGTACAGGTTTGATATACAGCTGAGGGAGGCCCTCCCATTGAATCACAAGGTTCAGAGTGGACCCCCTGACTTTCTAGACTTCCCTTCAGGAAGGACTTTAAGTGCAGCGAAATCTACTCTTAGTCCCAGACTTGGTCAGTGGTTTATGACTAAGGATTATATGTGTGTAGCTACTTACTAGAGTCAATGTATGTCTGTTACAGAGCCCTGCCAAGGACCTTCACTGAGACAGATTCACAAAGTTGCAAAGTCAATATATACAAGAAGTTTGGAACTGCCATTGATAAATACACTTACTGTAAAAATTGAGCTCAAGATAGTAATTCCCAGATAACATCTGACAAGTCGTACCAAAGAGGCACCCCTGCTTGGGTAGGAGAAAGGTCCAAGCCCATTGACCCATCTGGATAGCTGGAATTCTCTTCCTCAAAAACAGAGGATTCTAAAGACTAATTTTATACCCATCAGCAAGGTGGCACTGGGCCATATCTTGTGTGCTGACTGCCTCCCAACAGGCTAATGGTGATATTAATCATTAAGAGGGGTGGGGGACAAGGAAAGCCAGCACTCACTGCAGATGTAGATGCCTCCTCCTTTTTTGTTGGTACAACCTCTGACAATTAGGCCTTGTCTCCAGCATTGCTAATATAGCCTCTGGCCATTAAGACCTTCACCTCATCTAAACAGTCACTGTAATTGGGCTGGTTCATAAAACTTCCAAATTGCCGGATCATAAAACTTCCAACATCTGTGCTGTGTCTTGGCCAGATAAGCAAAATGCTCATCCTTCTGCCTCTGCTCATAGTCAGGTAAACGATACGCACACTAATTAGCCTGCATTCCTGTTACACATCAAGCCGGACAGTTTTCCCACAGACCAACGGTGATGACTGCTCCTGACTGACCAGGAACCAGCTTGTCACTCTCTCCCTCACTCACCAGCAGTGAGTGCAACCCTCCAGTTGCACCTTAGTTTTCAGATCGTAGAAACTTCCATTAGGCCTTAGAACACTTTACATAACAAAGCCCCAGTGTCGTTGTCCTTTCACTGCTACTACTGCTGTGTAAAACTCAAGTAAGGACAGGTCATGTGAGGTAGTTTCTAGAATACACATCCCAGTGCTGTTGAAGTAGTCTCTATTACAGAGGATGAAGATGTAAGAAGCTAACATTTGAGATCAGGCTTATCCCACGCAGTCGTGCAACCGAAGCACACACAGATGTGACCCCAGTTTAAAAGATATATGATGGCACTATCTTTGAGACTGTGTAAACGAAATGCAAGGTAGCTAATGGAAAAAAAAAAATGTTTATACACATGTGCATATGTATATATGTACAGATGCATTCTTGTTTAGTTAATATTTTATGCATGGTTATGGCTGACTCCACACTTTTCTTCGTACTGTATCTTCATGTGCATGAAAATCCATCAGTTTCAGTCCAGCAGTTCTATTAGTTTTTATCTCCTAGCATTTTCTAAAAGTGGATCCTAGTAGCTTGTATAAATAAAAGCAGCATTTTATAGGAACAACAGATTTATAACATTAATAAGACTGCCCTCCTTCCTGCATTAAAGTCTACAGTACATGACAAATCAGGTTAAGCAAGCTGGTATCAAATCTGAAGCCAAACACACTTTTGAGCCAAAGCTTAATTCTCTGAAGAGCTTCAAGCTTATTTTCAAGATGTTAAATTATTGATAAGGAAAATCAATTCTTTTTCCAGCTCAGGCAATACCATAGAGTCACTGTATATGCAACAATAGCTAAGGTAGCTTTTCTGTTTTATTAACTTCACAACCCTTTAGAATTAAATTACCTAGCTTTTCCTCTCTAGAATCCATAAACAGTCACTAAGGACAGCTTCACAACTTCCATTAACTTCAGATAAGAATAAAAGATTTGTTTGAAAACAAACTGTCGAAAACAGACAAAAAGCACTTGAGAGAACTGCAAACTCTTAAGTTTTCTTTATTAAACTAGTATTATTTTAACCTGTATCATTAAACTTGAACACCTGAGCAATTAAACTGCAATGAATTCTGGTTTGACAGTAGAAAATTTCCTCAAAGGATCTGAAATTAAAAAAAAACATATTCCATCCAAAGATGCAACAGAAGAATCACAAGAACAGTTCTTTGTGAGCAATAACCTTCCAGAAACAAAAAATTTAGGAGTATCTACATGCATACTTTTCCTTGGACTTGTAGTTCCACAGAATATCAAGTGATTTCTGTCCCAGTGATTTTATTAAGTTTCTATGTCCTAGCATTTCTAGACAATATCTTGGGCACATCAAAGGATAAAGCGATGTAACCTTCTGAAAAAGTATCCCAAACCCTATAGTACAAGATATGTAAAAGAAGGAAGGAGATAAAATGATATAACCAATCTTTCCTGTTCTGAAGTAGAAGAGCAGTAGTGAATAAGCAATTATTTAGAAAGGAGCAACAACCACCCTCATGCCTTATCCCCAAAATACTCTGACCATCAGTTTTAGAACTTAATGATGTCATATGCTGGCCTAATGGTCTCTCGACCTTTCCTGTTGAAAATGTCCAGTTTAGTATAGAATATGTAAGTATCTGGTGATCTAAACAGATAGGGGAAAAACTGATTCTCCAGCTTGGTTAGTTACTATACTTCTCCCATTGGACACCTCAGTCTATAAACCATTGTACTACTACGCAAAGTAAAACAATCTTAACAGATCAAAATGAGTAACCGTGTGCATACAAACTGAAATATCTTTTGTCCCCTGAATAACCTACCAGTTTGGATACCCTCTGAGACTTCTACGCCAAACGCAAAAGATCTGCTCTCAATTCTTTGATGAGAGTCCCTAGACAGACAAAAGGCACATTCTTTTCTGTAAGTAATGTGAGGCAGCAACGCTGCAGCTCCCAAAATGTTCCCAAAGGAAACCATTCAGCAAAAAGAATGCAGTTGCAATTAACTACTAAACAAGCAAATGCACACTTTTTGACGAATAAAGCATCTCTAAAAAAAAAAAACACCCTAAAGAGATCCAATATGAAACCCATCATCCTGGTAAGTATTAAATACCTGTTTTTCAGTTCGCCAGAATTCAAATGTGAGACACAATGTACAGCAAATATCCAGACAGGAAAACTATTTGAAAAGCATACAAAAAAAAATAATTTCAAAATACAGTGGAATTATTTTCTTTGTTGTAAATAACTCTTTCTAAGCTCTGATATTCATGGTTCTGATCTAAATGAGAAATTTACTGTGGAAGGAAGCTTACCTAAGTGCTTTAGAGAGAGCTCATGCATCTAGGCAAAACACAGCCATTTGCAGAAGGTAAATAACAGATGTTATTTTTCCTTCTTCTTCTTACTTAACTACTATTGCATATGTTGCCTCTCTGCCCATGGAGCCCCGCAGACTTGTGCTACACGCTGCTCGCTGCCCTTGAAAGGGTGGAGGAGCAGCAGCAGTGCGGGTGGCGAGGCCCCGCAGCTCTCCCTACGTCCCACGACAAGGCTGCCCCTCCTCGGGCAAGGCTCTCGGCCAGCGCTGCGGGACTGCGCTTGCCGCGGTAAGGCACCGCGGTCTATGGGAACAAACACCAGCCACAACAAGGAACACCCCAGCCCAAACGCGGCAAGGGCGCGCAGCTCCACACGCCTCCCCCTTTCCGCGGGGTGAGTTACCCCGGCCGAGCTCGGCAACGTAGGAACAGCGGAGCCCATGGCGCTCCACCGACCGCATCCCACCGCCTCAGGAGGCGGAGGAGGCGCAGGTCTACAGCCCGGACCGGCTGGAGGTTACCCCCGGTCGCTGAGAGGACCCGCCCCCGCTCCCGAAGCGGCCGTGGCCTCGGGCACTGCAGCGCTAACACCGCCCCGCCCCAGCCAGGGCTCGGTGGCTTCAGAGCCCGCAACACGCACGCGCCACCCTCCAACGGTCCCCCGCGGCCGCGCGCATGTGCCGTGCCGCCTTTTCCCCCGCGCGCACGGGCGGAAGCCGGGAGGGAGTTCTGACAGCGGGCTGCGTTCCCCTGCCTGCCGTCCGCCCGCGCCCACCGGCGCCGGCCGAGGGATGGAGGGGGGGCGGCCGGGGGTGGGCGCGGCGCTGCTGGCGGCGCTGCTGGCGAGGTTGGGTCTGGTGCTGTACGGCCTGCTGCAGGACCGGGCCATGCGGGTGCGCTACACCGACGTCGACTATCGGGTCTTCACCGACGCGGCGCGGCTGGTGACTGAGGGGCGGTCACCCTACCGACGGGCCACCTACCGCTACACCCCGCTCCTGGCCTGGCTCCTGACGCCCAACGTCTACCTCGCCGAAGTCTTCGGGAAGCTTCTCTTCGTGGCAGGGGATGTGGCGGCTGCCGTCGTCGCCTACCGGGCGCTGCGGAGCCGAGGGGCCGCCGCCGGCCAGGCCTGCGGGTGCTGCGCCGCCGCCTGGCTCTTCAACCCTCTGCCCATGGCCGTCTCCAGCCGGGGCAACGCGGAGGCCCTGGTCGCGCTGCTGGTGCTCGCCACCCTGTACTTTGTAGAGGGTGGGAGCATAGGGAAGGCCGCAGTCTGCTATGGCCTGGCTGTGCATATGAAAATATACCCACTGACCTACGCGCTGCCTATAGCGTTACACCTGCAGAGCAAACGGTGCAGCAGGGAAGGGGCAGTGGGAGTGGGGCGTGACAAAAAAGCTAAGTTTACATTCGTAGCGTGCCTCTGGCAGCTTTTTGTAAAGGTGCTGAACCGTGATGTGCTGCTTTTTGGAACAGTTGCTGGATCTGTGCTGGCTGCCTTGACTGCTGCATTTTATCACCTCTATGGCTGGGAGTTTCTGGAGCATGCCTACCTCTACCACCTGACCAGGCGGGATATCCGTCATAACTTCTCTCCCTATTTCTACATGTTGTACTTAACTGCAGAGAGCAAATGGAGTTTTGCCCTTGGGCTCGCAGCTTTCCTGCCCCAGCTGCTTTTGCTCCTAGTTGCGTCCATAGCATTTTACAGAGACCTTGCCTTCTGTTGTTTCCTACATACTGCTATTTTTGTGAGTTTTAACAAAGTATGCACATCCCAGTACTTTGTCTGGTATCTCTGCCTTTTCCCCCTCATAATGCCTAGTGTTAAGATGTCCTGGCGTCGTGGTGTGCTACTTCTCTTTCTGTGGTTTATCGGGCAAGGCCTGTGGCTCACTCCTGCATACTTTCTTGAGTTCAAAGGATATAACACTTTTTTACTGATATGGTTGGCAGGCTTGCTTTTCCTTTTTATTAACAGCCTCATAATTACTCAGATTATTTCACATTATCAAGAAGAAGCACAAGTTGCAAAAAAACTAAAACAACAGTAATAAACAGACTGAAGTCCAGAAACAGCTGTACTGACCTTGATAAGACTTTTCATACCACCAGCACTTTGTTTAATGTAAATGCATGTACGTTGTACTAAAGCATGTTGTCTGTAAATGATACTATTTCAGGGCCATGAAGGGACTGATTTGCCTTAACTGCCCTGTGCAGCCCAAGACCTGCTCTGAGCAGCGTCTGCAGGTGTACATGTCTCCCATGTGGACCTTGAAACTGCCTTGTAACATTCTCTCTAGCACTGCCTCCAGCCGTGTCTCCTGCTGCTTCTGACTGGACTCCCTGGAAGGATCTTGGACCAGTTTATTACTTGGCGTGTCTGGGGCTGCGGGTGAACTCTGTTACCAGCACCTATTTCTGATTGCTGTCTCCAGACACAGTGTGACTGCACCCTGGTCAGTGAGGGTATGGCTGTGCTCCTGCTTGTACCCCCTCAAGGAGCAGCCTCAATCTTCTTATTCCGTGGCACCCTTTTTCTCACTGTTACGTGTTGACAACTGCGGCCTCTGTCGAGGAAAACACAGGAGATTATAAAGAGATGTTGGGGTTTGACAGTCTTGTACATTCCAATAAGTGTGGGGGGTGTTTTGCAAGGGTTGAGCTAATGAGTGAATGTAAGGCAGTCACAATATGTATGCTGGGATTTGTTTATTCTTTTCACAGTAACATTTTAGCTGTACAGTGTGTGTAGCCTGTACCTGGTCTTCAGTGAAGTAGGAAAAAAGTGCTTATTTCAAAAGTGATTATTTCATTCATATCTCCTTGAAACTTTTAATTTATTTTAGAATTGAGATGAGTCTGTTCTTTCAGATACTTTTTGCCTTTTCAGTTCTGTTTGAATTTTTGTACAGATTTTTCCAAATGCCAGTCTTGGATCACAGAGATACATAAAGCAAAAATATTTGTGTTCCTTGCTTCCTCAATCTAGAAAAGGGTCCACTGCTTTAACCTGCAGTTAGTTAAGTTCTTGTGGATGCTAACAATAGCAAATGCAAAGAGTCAAAGTAGAGATAGAACGGAACCTGTGCCCCTAAAAAGTAGAATCTATACTAAAAAGTAACTGGAAATGTAGTTTTTCAGTAGTTCTATATCTCTACTATTAAAAATAAATAAAACTATGGCATAGTGGCCATCACAGAGATGTGGTGGGATGCCTCACATGACTGGAGTGCCACAGTTGATGGCACTACAACCTCTGTAGGAGGGATAGACAGGGAAGGAGAGGTGGTGGGGTGGCCCTGTATGTTAGGGATTGTTATGAATACTCGAAACTGAAGTATAGTGATGACGAGGTTGAGAGTGTTTGGATCAGGTTAAAGGGCAAAGCCAGTATAGCTGATACTGCTGTGGGTGTCTGCTATAGACCTCCCAACCAGAGCAGTGAGAGAGATTAAATATTCTGTAAGTACTTAAGAGAAATCTCAAGATCACTTGCTCTTGTTCTTATGGGGGACTTCAACTTCCCAGGTATCTGCTGGAAGTACAACACAGCAGAGAGGGAACAATCCAGGAGGTTCCTAGAATGTGTAGGGGACAACTTCCTCACACAGTAAGTGAACCGACCAGGGAAGGTACCCTGCTGGACCTCTTGTTTGTGAACAGAGGACTGGTGGAGGGTGTGGCAGTTGGAGGCCATCTGGGAATAGTGACCATGAAATTACTAAGATTTTGGAGATGTTGGGGGGGGGGGCGCAGCAACACTGACACTTTGGACTTTGGAAGGGCAGACTTTGCCTTGTTTCAGAGGTCACTTGGTAGAATCCCTTGGGAGATAGTTTTGAAAGATGTAGGAGTCCAGGAAGGCTGGACATTTTTTAAGAAGGAAATCTTACAGGTGCAGGAGCAGGCCATCCCCATGTGCTGTAAGACAAGTCGTCGGCAAAAAAGACTGACTTGGCTGAATAGGGAGGTTTGGCTTAAAATCAGGGAAAAAAAGGACGATTTACGGCCTCTGGAAGAAGGGGCAGACAACTCATAATGAGTATAAGAATGTTGTCAGGTCATGCAAAGAAATAATTAGAAGGTCAAAAGCTCAACTAGAAGTTAATCTGGCTTTAAAGAGCAACAAGAAAAATTTCTGTAAATACATGAACAATAAAAGAAAGTCCAGGGAGGACCTCCATCCCCTACCAGATTCAGGAGGAAATATGGTAATAAAAGACAAGGAGAAGGCTGAGGTGCTTAATGCCTTCTTTGCCTCAGTCTTTAGCAATGGAAACACTTGAACCGGGGAAAATCCCTCCTCTAAGCCAAGATACAGGGACCAGGAACACCATGTCCCACTTGCAATTCAGGAGGAGATGGTCCATGACCTGCTGCTCAACATCAATATGCATAAATCTATGGTGCCAGATGGGTTACATCCCAGAGTGCTGAGAGAACTGGCAGGGGTGCTCACCAGGCCATCATTTATCAGCAATCCTGGCTGACTGGGGAGGTACCAACAGGTTGGAGGTCAGCCAATATAACACCCATATATAAGAAGGGACAGAAGGATGGTCTGGGAAACTACAGGCCTGTCAGTTTGACTTCAGTACCAGGGAAGCTGATGGAGCAGATCATCCTGGGTTCCATTATGCAGCACATGCAGGACAACCAGGTGATCAGGCCCAGTCAGCATGGGTTTATGAAGGGCAGGTCGTGTTTAACAAACCTGATCTCCTTCTATGACAGGGTGACCCTCTTGTTAGGTGACAACAAGGCTGTGGATGTTACCTCTTGTGACTTTAATAAGGCATTTGACACTGTTTCCCAGAGTATTTTATTAGAGAAATTGACTGTTCTTGGCTTTGATGGGCATATACTTTCCTGGGTGAAAATCTGGTTAGATGAACGAGTCCAAAGAGTTGTGGTCAATGGAGTTAAATCCCGTTGGCTGCCAGTCACTAGTGGTGTCCCCCAGGGCTCAGTACTGGGTCCACGGTAGTTTAACATCTTCATCAATGATTTGGATGAGGGGATAGAGTGAACTCTTGGTAAGTTTGTAGATGACACCAAGCTAGGTGGAAGTGTTGATCTGCTTGAGGGTAGGAAAGCTCTACAAAGGGATCTAGATAGGCTGGATTGCTGGGCCAAAATTAATTCCATGAGTTTCAATAAGGCCAAATGCCAGGTCCTGCACTTAGGCCACAATAACCCCCAGCAGTGCTACAGGCTTGGGGAGGAGTGGCTGGAGAGCTGCCAGTCAGAGAAGGACCTGGGGGTGTTGATTGACAGCCACCTGAACATAAGCCAGCAGTGTGCCGATGTGACCAAAAAGGCCAACAGCATCCTGGCCTGTATCAGGAATAGTGTGTTCCGCAGGAGCAGGGAGGTGATCATTCCTCTGTACTCAGTTTTGGTGAGGCTGCACCTCGAAAACTGTGTCCAGTTTGGGCCCCTCTCTACAAGAAGGATGTTGAGGTGCTGGAGAGGGTACAGAGGTGGGCTACCAATCTAATAAAATAGTTCGAAACATGTCTCTTATGACAAAAGGCTGAGGGATCTGAGGCTGTTTAGCCTTGAGAAAAGAAGGCTGAGGGGAGACGTTATTGCCCTCCACAACTACCTGAAGGGAAGTTGTAGTGAGGCGGAAGTTGGTCTGTTCTCCCTGGTGATAAGCGATAGAACAAGAGGAAATGGCCTGAAGTTTAACCAGGGGAAGTTCAGGATGGATATTAGGAAGCATTTCTTTACAGAAAGGGTTGTCAGGCATTGGAATGGCCTGCCCAGGGAGGTGGTGGACTCACCATCCCTGGAAGTGTTTAAGAGGCCACTGGATGTTGTGCTTAGGGACACGGTTTAGTGGTTTTTGATAGGGCTAGGAATAAGGTTTGATCTTGAAGGTCTCTTCCAGCCAAAACTATTCTATGATTCTATGATCTTGATTGATTAATATTATTTCTTCTGACATTTGAATACAGAAAATAAACATAAGAAAAAACAATAAGGTAGTGTAGATACTAAAATCTTCAAAGGAGGAGATAATTTTTTTGTGATTACTTAAATTTAGAACCTAACCTTGGTGATTATTCTGGACTGGTTACTGTTCCAATAATGTTATTTGTTTAAAACACAGAGTATATTGCAGGATCAGTGCCACCTCATCCATTCTGGCAGCCAAATATTTAATAAACATCTGTAAAGTTCACACAAGAATAAAGTTCACACATTTATGTGCAAGAGTGACATCTGTCATCAGATCAAGAGAGTAAGAGGTGATGAAGAATATTATGGTTTAATGAAAGTTTTCCATACGTGCTTAAACAAAAGCCTTTTTTACTAGCTGAATCTTAATAATCTCATTTATTGGTTTATTCCATAATGAAATGTGAACATTTTTCATGATCTCTTAATCCACCTGAAATTTTATAGCAATACCTAGATAAATATATCCAGAAAGCACTGTGCAACACAGCTTTCTGATTTCAGGGAAGCTTACTGAGCCCTGGATGAAGGTATACTCATTAGAATTTAATATATCCTAGAAAACATAACTACTCAGCATCTGAAATCTACCCTGAGCTAAAAAGAAATCCACTCCAAGTTAGAAAAACTTAAATAACAACAGTAACATACCTGTCTGCCCAATAAGGCCACATTTCAATAACCTGCTTTTCAGTCGTTAGAATTCTTATTTCTTAAATGACATATTTTTGACACCTTTTTAATAAGCAAAAAGGAGTGCTAGAAGTCATATGATCTTCTGTAACAATACAGTCTTGGCAGAGGTGAGTTGTCATATACCACTACATAGGCTGTCATTTAATACTACTAAAAGAAAATAACTTTTATTTCTACTGTCAGGTAACCTTCTTTGGAGACTAGTGAATTTAATGCCTAACACCCACATGAGACACAGGAGTAGTTGGATTAACAAGGCTAATGTCATGTTGTCAGCTGCTGTTTATTTAAATAAAATGTCACATTCTAGAAATAAATTACAAAGTTTAAAAACAGTGAATTGTTGTGAAATACAGTTAAATCTCATTTACACTGCATTAGTTTCAAAAGGTCTGTACATTTTCTTAAATCTTTATCTTGTCATTTATGTGGCATATGAGATATTCTTCCCTATTTCTGTAAATCTGTACTTCAAAATTGATGCCTTTTAAGAAAACTGTTTCATTTTCTCTGAAAAAGCCTATACAGGTTAAATCTTGCTTCTGATACCTTACTATGTTTATTTCACCTTATAGTGAGTTGTGTAAAGTCCTTTGCTAGCCCTTTTATTTTATTAAACCAAGAAGGAAACAATCTGTTAAGTCTTTTATTTCTTTGGTGAAGTCCCTCTTTAGATACTTTAAATGCGGTTACAATTTACTTGAATTTCCATCAAGTTCTGGTTTGCTTTCTTGTTTTTTCCCCAGTTGTCATAGGAAAGTAAGAATAGGCAGAGATTATTACTGAGATATGGGCAAGAGGAAATGGTTTTATTAAGTGTTTCTTCTAAATTATACTTGAGCCCACTGCAATATAGTTCAATAACTGAATTGGAATTAAGGTTGGATTATACTTTTACCTATTAACACACATTAACCTATGAAGTGATGAGCTCCATCACAGATAGTGGAAATGGCGGGAGTTTAAAAGAAACTCAGTATTTTTTTCTGAATACTGTCCCGGGATACATACCTTTAATTTAAAACCTATATTTTAAAAAAAGAGAGAGAGATATGTACCACAGAATACCATCACAGGTTTATCTTAAATGAATTTTAAGAGTTGTTATCATGAGCACATAGATACATACCTTGGGAATAAAGATAAGATGACTGGGAGGAACTGCACATCATTCTCACACACCAAAGTACACAACATAGAAACATGGAGATACCTACTTGTCCAGGCTTCCCGTTCTCACATAAAAAGGCTTCATGGTCTGAAGCAAACTCAGGAGCATTGTCATTTATATCAAGAACTTTGATAGCAACAGGCACTCGGGATACTTGACTGTGGTTCCCTAAGAAAAGAAATCAAAAGATAAAAGGTAATCCTATTTAACTTGATACCGATGCATAAATGCTCACATAGTAACCATATTCTTTCTGTCTTCTATCCTTGCTTAATTGGGTTGTCTTATCTGTAATGGATCACAGAGTTGGAGCATGAGATAAAGAAGGATGGCCAGTATTTTATGGTTGAAACAAATAAATAGATCCCTATTGCAAACAGCATTTGTTGGAGATTAGCTCAATGAAGACCTTTCTTGGACTAAATTGGTAAGATTTTTCTTTGATGAAGTTTGTATTGTTTTATTGATAAAGTCCATTATACATGAAAAAGGGAAGGCTGTAAACAACATAGATTTATTTCTTTGTTTATCTTTGGCAGACCACAGAGCATTTTACTCTATTAGTTGTTCTGACTGCACATCTATTATTTCTTCATTACAAATACGATTAATGTGGAGATTCACATTGTGAGAAAGACAGATGGTAGATTGACATAGGCAAAACTAGATAGTACTTTGGATTATTAAAGCACTTTGAATCATGTGCCACTGACCAAAAATATGACCTGTGAACTTCTTTTTTTTCACTGAAATAAAGCTTCATTATTTATAACATAGAGCTATTTTGCATAAAAGTGTTTATCATTGTAAAGTATAGAATAACCTTGTTAAGCTGTGAGGAAAGAAAAGCTAAACCAACAGTTCACATTCTACTTTGAATAGATTTCACAGTCAGTTTCTAGTGTCTTCCCTTCAATTCAGTACAGCTCATATATTATAAGAGACTATAAATATTTTAGATTATTTTTCCCCAAGGAGCAAATCCATGAATTCAGTTTAAGCTGAGGTGACCAGCTGATCTGAAGAGTTTAAAAAACCTGTTCTGTAGTACATATATACCTCTACAAGTAACTCAACACTAGTTTAAAAATCCATCTCTTAGTGAGTATTATTTTAAAACCGTAGTATTTTATCTTGTTTATATCATCAACACTTTGAAGAACTGCACACTGTGTGAATTAAAATCTGTGCCTGACTTGTAATTGAATTATATGCTTTTGCCTAAATTACTACTGCAGGAAAGAAAGTTGCTCTGCAGGAAAGAAAGTTGCTACCCTAAGTCTGGGTATCAACTTACTCACAGTTGTCACAGCTTAGCAGCTGTCCAAAGCTGTTGTCAGTCTATGTGGGTTCTGTTCTCAGGCAATATAGAATGAGCTTAGGGGAAGGCAGGACCAAAGTTCCTATTGCCTGCTATTTATGTACCTGTCATAATAAATGTCTACAAAGTAGAAATACATAAGGCTCCACCAGTGGGCAGGTAGCAACTGGTGGCAGCCCTACAAGTGCTAGAGATGTTTAAAAGAAGAATCACTCTATACACTGCATTTTTTGTGGTTGCCATCAAAGTTAATTGTGTTGAGACCTAATCAAACCCTACCTCTTGTATCCTTTTTTTTTTTTTTTTCCTTGTATGCTAAAGACAGACATAATTTTTGAGGGTCCACCTAAAGATCTCAATATGCACATTTTCATTGCTCTACTAACATTACTTTAAAGTAGCATTAAAATAACTATTTCAGAAGACACAAAACCAGGCTAGCACCAAATGTAATAGCATCACTAATGCTGTAAACAAAGGCTTTATGCTTGCTGGATAGCCTGAAGTATAAAAATTCTATCTGTATAGGTTATGGAAGATTACAAAACATCAGACTTTAAATGCTTCCTATTTGAAGGAGTGAATGTATTGTACCAGAAAAAGAAATCTCCTCCCAAATATTGCAAGAGTAATATTTATGTCTATTTTGCATCATATGATCTTACTTATTAACAAGTGAGGTGAACACTTACGCCATGAAATAACAGTGTGTTTGAAATGAATTAAAAGTTAATATGCAAATCAGGAGTCTCAAGCATTTTAAACACTTATTTTAATCTTAACTTGATAAAAATACAGACAATGAATCTCGAGCTTATAAAAATTCTCAACACTAGTTTCAAATTTAAACACTAAAGATTTACTTTTATCTAAATTAATGAAATGATGGCAGTTCAAATTTTAAAGACATTACAGAGAAATGTAATTAATTAGATAAGCTTCTAAAGAAATTATTCATGTCCCTTGTGACTGCCCCCAAAATGTTTGTCTTTCATCAGAAAGACAAACATTAAATTTAAAGATATTATAATTAGAAACTTGATGAGAATTCATTTAAAAAATTAATTTACTAAACACAAGAGAGACTCAACTCATTTGGAAATCTCCAAACAAGGGGATATCCAGCGCCTGCTAAGGTTCTTGTGACTATAGTGAAATTTATTGTTGAGTAATTGAGAGAGAGTTGGAGAGGGAATTTTATCTACTGTTTGTACTGCCCACCACATAGAATACATTGAATTTTGTCATTGTAAACTAAATGAATTTTTACTTTATGCTGTTTTCCTTGTAAATAAAAAACACTCTAAGCATACCTATTCAAACAGATTAATGAATTCTCACCAAGCAAATCCAGATTTCACTTGTGGATGAAAACACTGTCAAGATAAAATAGTTTCATCTGTCCATTTTCATACTTCTAATGTTCACAAACTTCTCAGTGGTAAAACATGTACACAGAGGATGTCCCTCTCAAGTTTAAATCTATCTCTGTTAGCAATGCTCAATATCCTTGAACTAAAAGCAGAAAGTGATTGTAGTGGATCCACTCTGATCCATGGAGTGCACAAACTGTTATGTTTGCATAGGCAACTGTCCTTCGTGCAGTTGGCCTTCATAATGATTAGTATTCAATGTTCAGAACTTTTCCTCATTTGTAAGAATGGAGAGCCAGTGCTTTCTAAAGTAGCAAAATCACATGGTTTTGTTGTGATGCACAGTTTAAAAAGACCTACTTTAATTTTTATAATACAAGGGTATCATTAGGACTGTCACCAATGGCTTGGTTAGAAAACCTAGCACACTGAGGTGCAGGTTTAAAAAAATATTGTGAGAATTTCCACTAGTTTACTTTACCAAAACTCTTTTCAAACTAAGGCTGCAGAGAAGGACTTCAATTGGTCATTTGTGGACACCACTGCCACAGCACAATATGTAGCTATGAGAAACACATATGCAAATTGTGTACATAATTTTTGAGAAGTCCAGGAATGATAATAAAATATACATTATTTTCTAGGATTCTACTTTCTATTCAGGTACTTAATCTTACTTGAAATGCAAAACAGATTATAACTTTTTGAAGAGAACTTCAAATTGCTTTTCAGTGATTTAATGAAATAAAACTGTATTGAACTGGATTTCTTTGGGTTAAACAAAGGGTGAACATCGCTTTGTACAGCCAGTAATTCTCTTTCTTAATGACCACTGCGTATAAATGAAATTTTTGGTCTTGTGCCATAACTAACAGAACATTATACAGCTATTCAACTCCCATAAACACTTAAACACTGTGTTTCCTTGACAGATACACATTCAGCTGGTCTTAAGTAGCAGTGGCCTTTAAGAAAAGGAATTATTTGCCGCATAAAATTAAGTTTATGATTTGTTTAACCCAAAGAAATCCAGTTCAATTAAGTTTCCTTTTATTTAATTAAATAATCCAAAATAACATCAAGGTTCTTTTAAAATGCAGGACAGCTTATGACTTTTTAAACTAAAATTAAGTACCTGAATAGAAAGCAGACTCTTAGAAAATAATGTATCTTCTATTATTATCATCACCACATAGCTTGGCAATGGCTATTTCATGCTTCTCTGATTCAGTGAAATTTCTACTATAATAATATTTCAAAATTAGTCGTAGAGAAAATCCTAGTTCTAACACAAAAATCAAAACAAAATCTGAATCCCTGAGTTAATAAAAACAACAGCACTTGTTTTACATCCCTTATATCTGAATCTTATTAGGTTGTATTTTAACAGATCCTTCCCCCATGACTTTATCAAGGTTTTATCTGATGAATTTACCAAGATAATCTACATGCATGACAAGTTTATTTCTCCTGTTAAATTTTATGTTTTGGTTTTCTTTGCGCAATCCTTTACCTATATAATACCACAGCTTATAACAATTGTTTTTACCATATAGAACTGATAAATCTAACTTCAGGAATCCTGAGAAGCAGAGATGCTATAGTGAAACAAAAATGTTGTTTATGTTGAAATTTAACTATAGAAATTAGATACTGCAGCAAATAGTGTGTTCTTTTGTCTGAAGTGTTGTGTAATGATCTGATTCAAGAGAAACTGAGTGCCTGAAACCAACTCTGAAATTGTCAGGCAAAGACAACAGTAATTGGCAATATTTCTGATAAGAATAACAGAACGTAAGCTATTTCTGAATTAGGGTGAAATTCAAGCATCCAGTCAAAAAAACCAAACAGGATTGGTCATCATGAAGATTTAGATTGCACCTGAAATTCCTGTATTTTAAAGGATGAGAAAATACTAAGAGTTGTGGAATACCTGTAAAATAAGATAAAAATAATATAAAAAATATAAGCATATTAATGCATAGGCGAAAAACAATTGTATGAATTGCTAAGATAAGAAAAAAACACTGCTTCAAAATTAATGTTCCATTTATATTTATTTCAGCACACTGGAAATTACTGGAGGAGTACAGATGGAGGTATGTGTACATGTGTGTGGGAAAGAGACAGAAAGAAAAAGATGTGAAACATATTTCTTGGGTTTGTTCCTTAAGTCATTCTTTGAGAAAAAATAATAATGGAGTTGAAAAGTTTTGTCTCCTTTCAGTAGATAGCTTGGTTTATTTTATTATGGTCTCCAGAAGAAAGACAAACAACTCAAGAGTAAAGCTATGTTACATTTTATTTTTATTTCGTCACCGATAGACTGTCACCAGTTTAACCAAGGACTCACTCAATATCTTCCACCTCCTTCATTTTTGTCCACTTTTCTACCTCTCATTGCCATGAAAAACTCTAGCAAAATGCATACTTCCACAGGCATGGACAAAGGCAGAAGAACCATACATACCCGATAACCACGTGGAGTGTGAGGAGTATATTTCAACTGCATATCCTGGAAAGAAGGACAGTGAGGAAGGGAAACTGAGAACAGTCTCAAGTTCAGTTTCAAGTCTTTGACTTCAAAGCTGAATTTGTAAAGAGGTTTCCAAAGTTCAGCAACTCCAGCTGTAACTAGGTGACTAAGATAGGCCACATACCTACCTTTAATCAATAGGTAAGATATATAGCTTGGTACTAAAGGAGATTATACTTCCAGGTTCCTCACAATACCATAAAAAAAGAGAGTGAGTAAAATTTCTGTGACAGATGCACAAACCACGCCAGAAAATGTTAATTAAATAAAACCATATTCTCCAGGCCCTTTTAAGACAGAATTTTCACTCACATTCATTTTCTGTAGTTTGGGGTTTTTTTTTTCCCCCTCATTAGTGTATGTAAGACATAAAAATTGTTCAGTATAGCCCAGAACTGACAGGAATTTTGAATCAATTACCTAAAATTTGAAGAAAAATAAACATGTCTGCAAAAAGACCAAATGGTCTTACAATTGTAGTAGCAAAGTAATGTAAACAAACTTATGTTGGTGTGCACTTTTCCCTTTCACTTCAAGGTCTGATTCAGATTCTACTGAAGTTAGTCAGATTTCTTCTATTCTGGAAGTGTAATCTAGTCCTTGTCCTTAATATTAAATTATTTATTTTCTACATTTAAATTAATATAGGATTTAAAATGTAAATATAATTTAAATTAAAACAGGGACTTAAACCAGGTACTTTGTTAACTTCGAAGTATCAACACTGATTATCAAACTATATTTTTAAAAAGTATAGTCTTTTCATCCAGATATTTTTCATCTGAGGGCAGGCTATAATTTCACATTCAAATGAAACCTCTTTGTTATTTTCATACCATTAAGTTGTACAGTTATTCAGAACCTAAAAATAGTTACTTGGTAATTATCTCTGATCCTCTGAATTGAAAGATGCATTTGCAAAACTGGGAAATATTTGTAATTTTTTGCAGAAGTATCATATTTTGTTTGGTATATATGCATGATGTTATCTTGTCTGAATGCATACATAGATCAAAATGGCTTGGAAAGGCAAAACTACATTGGAAAGGCAAAGCATCCCCTCAGATGCAGTTTACAGCTGTGAAGAGGGTCTCCTCTACCATAATCCTGGCTAAAAGGGAAAATCAAAAGACACTGTTCTGTTTAAATTTAGCCCTGGACAGTAAGAGAGAAAAAGTTACATGCTACTGCAGTGTGACTAAGAACCAGAGATCATGGTAAGCAAGCTATAATTTTGTACTTGAGAGAGGAAAGGATGCTGAAAACTAATTCATATCCATCTTACAGCTGGCAAAAAATTGGAAGCATAGGCAATCCTTACCCTTTGTGTCACCCTCCCAAAACCCAAACAAACCAGAAACCCGAGGATTTTTAGGTCTTATAAATCTCCTGGAATGGTAGTCTCCCTTTAATCACTATGTTTATCTTTTGAAAAATCCACCTTAGTGTCACCACTTCCTATTAGTTTTCATGGACTCCAAAAAGAAAATGCTAGAAGATATAGTAGATACTAGATGTACTAGGTAACATGAATGCTCATTACATGTGACCTACATATTGCAGAAGAGAGTGATCAGACTGCATGTGATAAGCACTAGGAGAGAGAAGGGAGGGATATACAGTGGGAACAAAGGGATAGGGTAAGGCTTGGAAAGAGTTAGAAGGGACATCCTAATCAGAAACTGTAGCATCTTTTCAATATTTGAGTAGCAATTACAGGTACTTGTCTCTTGTCAGAAGCTCTGGATTCAAACAGCATGTCCTTAGAGACCACTCTTCTGCATATCTAATTTTGACCACAGTGAGCTTTATATTCATAGTGACACATAATCAAGATATATGTGACACTTCAATACAAGTAAACAAATACATAATTCAAAATAAAATTATTAGTATAGCTGCTTGAGTGGGTTGTATTGGAAGCTGCTATAGTTATGTCAGGTTTATGACAATGAAAACAATTTTGTTTTATTCACAGATCCTAAGTAAATCCTTGAGGGAAAGAAAAAAGAAGAAACGTACAATGCCAACAACCCACACATCTATCCAGAGACCAAACTGAAACAAATACTGGTGGAAAACAACCTGTATTTCTGATACAGTACTGTCTTACTGAGCGTTATTTGTCTCTAATGAGGGTGCAAGTCAGGCTGGAGTTTGCAGTTATGTCACCTTCAGCAAACAAACTCTGTTACATATTTCAGTGGTGAATTGTTATGAATGAAAAATTGTAACTATGGTTTAAGCTTTAGCAACACTTATCAGTGGACTTATAAACTGTAGAGAAAGGTAAGCTAGAAATGTTTTAAGTTATACAGTTACATTTTTTTTTTTTTTTGCAAAAACCAATGCAATTTGAAGAAGGACCAGGAAAAAAAACAACCAAAAAAACCCCTAACTTTAAGAGTAAGTAAGAGCAAACCAGCATTTGAAATCTCTGGAAGCATCTACAACTAGGAAGCACTATTCTGCAGGCCCTTCATTTTAGTAGAAATAAGAGTCTACCAAAAGCTTTTGAAAAAATGTTTCTTCCACTTCCTTGTGGCTGCTAGTAATAAGAAAGAAAAATGTTAGGAAAGCAGGGAGACACAGGAAATCATAGGCAACCACACCTTTCTGCTGCTACCTTTACTACACACACTAGCAATAATAACAGTGTGATGAAATGCTACAAGATCTTTACTTCTTCAGGATCACAGCACTCTAAACCTAATTAGGATTCCAGATTTTCTGAGGTGATGTAATGCCTTAATCATTGGGAGGAAGGAAAAGGTTTTTACTCCTAAATATAACAGAAAAAAATTCTAGAAAATAATATGGTGCTATTAAGTGACAGAAAAGGATTTTGCCTTAAAAAATAAACCAGTGAACAAGTAGGAAGAAAATGCTTTGAAGAAAAGATTTAATACACAACAAATCAACCAGGGCATGATTTGCTGCTGTGTTGCTCAATTCCAGCTTAATCAAGGGAGTTGTGCTAGCTTAAACCAGTCAGGAATATGGCCCATACTTTAGAGCAATTATATTGTTAATATGCTAATACATCATGCATATTAAATTGTTATAAAATATTAACTTAGATATGCAAGGTCTTATTGTCAATTATAATTAGCTATGAAATTTTATAATGACTAGCAGAAATAATAATAACAATAAGCAGACTGATTGAGGACAACATGTCTGGAATATTTTGATTTTTTTTTTTTATTTTTAAATGATTTTGTGATTCAAGTAAAATAATTAATAGCTCAAATGAATCCCTCTATTCCATCTTGACAGACAAAATATCAAAATGCTTTAATAATTTTTTTATTTGTTATAGAAGCTTTTATATGTGATTATTTTTAGAGATCACATTCCCTCCTGGGACTGACTTTCTTAACAGTGCAATTTAATTACTCTTATGTTTCCTTCGCAAAAAAAAAAAATAATTGCTGGATATTAATCAGGTTCCAGGAGTTTAGGATCAAACCATTCTTACTTGTATACCTTCAGGAAAATCCTCTCCTCTGGTTTTCAGCCAGAAAATACAGTCATTCTTTGCTGTCCAGCAACTTTACTAGAAGCTCAAAGAATGCCACTCTGAGTAGAGTCTTTATTCTAGAAAGAAATGTGCTTAAAGAAGATTGACTGAAATGATATTCAGTTACAAACCTCTACTCTGACCTACACTCATGCTTCAGCCTTACAGAGAAAACGTTTGAGATTTTAGACAGTCACATTCCACTTTGAAGTAGATTAATTCTGTTTATCAAACCAGCTGAATACTACACGGTATTTTTTTCAGAAATTCTAATTCTAATGTTCAAAGTGCAGATGGCCAATTGTTAGTTGTTCAGTTTAATTTTGCACTTATTTTGCTAATATAATATGCATATTGTCAGTTTAACCATGCCTCTGGATTTCTCAAAGTAACCAACAAATGTACTTCACATCAGTCAAGTACATTTTCACAATGACCCTTAGATTCCTTACTTAAATCCTTATCTGTTTAGTGCCTCAGAAAGCCTTATTCCCCTTCTAAAACACCACCTAGTATCCTAACCTTTTGTGTTTTAAGCTTTAAAATGTGTTCTCAATTCTAGCATGGTTTTGTGAAATCAACATTTGCAAATCTAGTCAAAGATGTCTAGCCAGGTTTTACACTGCCCTGAAACCAGAAAGAAAAAAAAACCTGTACTGTTCCTGAAAAGCTCTCTCCTTTTCCTTGCCATAAAAATAAAAGCAAGAAAAAAGAGTCAAGCAAAAAAGTCTAATATTCCTGAGCTTCTCCTATTTAAACCTCCATAAAGGTTTACTTCCTTCTTTTTCTAAAACTCACTGAAATTTACTCAGCCCTAAATTATAGTTAATTACATGATGCACCGAAGTAACTTCCTAAAATGTTAGCATTATTGCTAATAATGTCTATAGTCATTTTTACAATAAAAGGCTAAATAAATTTAAATAAATGAAAATACAAGCAAAGGTATTCATGGCATTAAAAAGCACGTTGTAGCTGAAGGCTTATTCTGAAGAGTAACTATGTGTTTCTTCCTTTTTAATTAGTGTCCTTGTATTTTTTAAAGGAATATACAATATAGCTAACTTTAGTACAGCATGTGCTCAGTGATGATTCAATTATTGTATTTATATTCTTGGTAAACTATAAAGAGTCTTTCTGGCTTTATGCCCTTTCCCATTATGTGATAAAATTGCCTCATACTTCTTCATTTCTAAAGAATGCAGTTGGTATGGGTAATTACCTTTGTTAGATAAAGCCTGCAGCTTTGTCCTTGAGACTCTTATGCTCTATGTCTTGAAAATATGTATTGTGGTCAAATTGCCATTTACTTTTCAAGATCTTGTCTATACTTTCATCTATTGCTTTGACTAATAATTCATGAGAATTTCTACTAGTTGTGGCAGTTCTGGTACTTTGCCAAGTACTTGGGGGTAGGAAGCTTAGCCAGCCACTGGTATGCTTACTGTTTGACAAATAAAACTGAATACTAAGAATAATTTGATAAAACAGTCAATCAAAATTAACATAACAGCTCCATGACTCCAGTCCCTGGAGACTAAGGAAAACAGAAATTCCACTAAACCTCTTAATTCAGAGACTTAAAACTTGTCTTAAAGCAATGCTCTAGGGTAAGAGAAATAACCTCTTCCAGGCAGTCCTGCACTGGCTTTGGAATTCCCCAGGAGACTGATTTGTTGCATGTTTGTGCATGTGATGCATAGAATGTGAGAAGAGAGAGAAGTTTTAGAAGAGCATTCTTGTAACTTGATGTAACAGAGCAAATGGATGCATGCTTCATCTCTGTATTTCCCAGTATGCCTGAAAAGGCTTGAGTCGATACTAATTATAAACAAACCTGTCTATGTCTGAATATGCTCATCGTACTACCTCAGAAACTAACTGAGATTTGACCTATATGCAGCCTGAGGACTCCAGTGCTGCCAATGGGCATAAGAAGGCTAGAAAGAAAATACAAATCTTGAGTAGTCCACTCCGTGTTATGTCAGATGAAAGAAAGCTGGGGGACTTTTAAGGAATCATCACTTAGTTGTCTTTAAAGTTTATGAGCCATGGTTTCTGTTATTTGTTGGTGTTTTTCACAAATCTCAGAGACTGCCAAGTGGAAAATGTTTAGAGAGTTTTTTTTCTTACTGAAATCTATAGTATCATTCCATAATTTTCTACTATGTAATACATATATTCTCGAGAAAAAGATTACCTCACTTTTTAAAAAGAGAATTCCAGATAACATTGCTAATAGTGAATGCATTATAGTATACTTCTTGTTTACAAATAATTCACTAGAATCTCAAGTAGATCTCATCTACAGTGTAAGAGGCATGAGTATGAAAATATCAGGGTATTTATACTTAATTTGGAGAAATGTTGTGCAGTTAAATTTTGATACTAATGCACTTCTTTCTTGACTAAGTTAAAACAGCTTCTCTGGGATAAGTCTTTGCTTTGGTTTCCAACTACATTAGTTCTCCATTTATTACTGCTTTTGTTGTATCAATTAACCAGCAGCGACTGAAGTATAGGGCTTAGTATTCATGAGACACATAGTAAGGATACTACGGAAATATCTGCAATGTGGCTGTTACAGCCATTAGAAGATGGAAATAGAAATCTATGGAGCTGGAGGCATAGAGAAGATAGAGTTTAATTATTATATGCCTTATACTTGTATAACAATTGAATGATCAGTGATTCTGAACTCCATTCAGAATATCTGTGCAAAGTGTAGCAAAAATGTTCTAATAAATAAATCATGGCTATTTGATCTTCTTTTACTGGATGGGTAGAATTGATAACAACTAACTCGGTAAGCACTGCAAAACCTCTACAAGAAACTGGGAGAATACTGACAAGGGTAGCCTAGCCTGAACTCGGCTCTGCTTCATTGCCCAGCAAAAATTGCTAACCACTTAATGCAAGCAACACAAGAGGGTTAATGTGATAGTACTTACAGCTACAATTGTAACTTCTACAAATTAAAAAAAAATGTTATTTGTGTGTGCAGCTGAATGAGATCATGTATGAATATTGGGATCCTGACTTCATTAGATTTTACTGAATCGCAGAAAATTCCATTTCAAAAAAGTACCAAAGAACCAAAGATGTGATGAGCCTTTGTACATACAAAAAAGATGCACCAAACGAAACACCTGTAAGTTAGTAATTCATTCCTGCTACACTGCAACTCAGGCTCTCAGAGCCTGAATTGCCCCAACTTCAGGGCATAGCTGCAGAGAGCCCAAACACACAAGCAGCATAATCAGCCCCCAGTTATGAATCAAGGCTATAAGCACCCCGATTCTCTCAAGCATCTTACTGAAATAAACCTCCCAGCCTTGGCATACAATTTTAAGCTCATATAAGCCTCAACTACACAACAAAACAATGAGAAACCTCATTAGCCAAATATTTGAAGTCCACAGTTAGTGACAGAAAACACAATTTCATCCTTTATATTCACAGACCAAAATGTGTGTTCTGGGGAAAGGTCATTTTGCCAGTGAGCATGCTACCTCTGGCCTGTAATCATCTAGATGTTCCTGCTTTTGAGTCATTCAGCAGAGTAAACTTGGATGTATGGCAATGTAGAAAGAAGATTTGAGAATCAATTCATGGGTGCAGTAACTTTCAATATCACTCTTGCCATGAGTCTTAATACATATATTTCTTCTGTGAATCCTAAGGCTGTATTTCAGAGTAATCTTTCAAAGAGGTCAAAGCTTAAAAATCCATGGGACAGAATTCATTAATAGAGAAGTCACTACATGACCAAAGAGGAAAAATGTTGAACAACAAAGAAGCATAAATTAATTTGACAATAGAGGAAAGAAGTATAAGAAAACATACAATAGAAAAAAACTGTGCAAAAGGAATGGAACGTTTAAGAGAAGACAGATTTAAGGGTAGTTGTTGAGAGGACCCAAGCTGCAGAAGGAATTTATCTACTGTTTTTTCACTAAATCCATAGACAATGTATAACTAAATCTGAAATACTGAAACTGTTACCTAAATAGCACCTGCACATATTAATCACTTTCAGTCCATTGTTTTTCACTGATTGCTCTTTATTTCACCTTTAGTAAGCAAAAAAAGATTCAAATGGATGAGATACTTGAAGAACTATCTTTATGGGGCATGCAACCAGTATGCAACATAGTTACTGTGATTTAAACAGGAGGCATAAAACTCTATGCAACTTGTCTACATATTTTGAGAACAAGAATATAAAGGCAATACAAAAGTTTGGGTAACTGTCTAAGAGAAAGCCACTCAAGGCAATTTTTCCTTAGTCTGTCTGGCTATTTTATCCACCCCTAGAAAAAAAGGCTTCAGATAACTAGAAACTCCTTCACAGAGGCTGGAAGGAGTCTGCTACTGATAAGAAAGTGAAAGGAGGAAAATGCCAGCCTCCAAAATGTCTCACTTTGCACAAGTCTCAGAATATGATGATAATACTATTTGTTACTAATAGCATTAATTTGTTCTGAATTAGAACCAGCCAAACACTTGCCTATGAATAAGGAAAACATAAATATGTTAAATAAAAAAACAAACCTCCAAACTGTTCTTTTGCTTTTTTTTTTATGGGAGAGATTTGCACTCCATTAATATTACTATCAGTGAAAGCATTGTGATGACACACTTTGTATTTTCCTTTGCTGCTTGTGTCTGCCTCCAACAGGCTTTCGATATTTTATAACAGAGATTTTGCTTATTACAGTGCTGGAAAAAATGCTACAAATGCCCATTTTACCCTGCTTGACAATTCTACAAACAAAATGAGTTTCTGCATGAGGAGTTTAAAAATAATTTCTCTTAAATAAACAAAGATAATAGTCTATGAAATTAAGCTCTTGTTTTATGTAAATGTCAAATGATTCTACTAGGAATACAAAAATAAGCCATCAGAAGGAATACAAATGCTTAGAACAAGAGTGGTATTATTTTCATAGCCAGTCTGATAAGAGGTGATTTTACAATAGTGATAGATACTGAGGCTCCCAAGAATTCTAATGACATGGCTGATTTCTTAAAAAGTTCTTAAATATTATTACATTTTAAAAATCTGAACATGCAACAGGCAAACTTAATTCTGATGTGTCTTAGTAAAGTGCACATTTGTTAACTTTGCTCTGACACACATATAAGGGAGATAAAAAAATGAACTGGAGGAGTTTCTTAAAAAAACATGCTTTTAATTTTGTTCTTTTTTGACTTTCTGAAGGAAATAAAAGGTAAAATTACTGAATTTTACATCTTAATATTCCAATGTCTGAAAACTTGGATGACAAACTAGTAATTCTGCTTTCCGTGCCATCGGTAAATATAATGATCTGACATTCATCATGTCCTGAGAAAATTGGTATGGAAATTTTGTATCTTTCTCCTTTAAAAACAAGAAAATTATTAACTGATTTTGTATTAGTATGTGCAAAATATGCCCTCTGAAACCACAGCTTGCTTGCTTTCTTTCTTTCCTTATGGAGTTCCATGCCCTGTGTTGGCTTGGCTTTCCTGCAAGCAGAAAGTGTTCTTGTTCATTTATCAAAGTAGTGTTTGACTGCAAGATTTAACAGTAATTAATAGGGTACTGCTGGCACTACTTGCAGTGAAATACACACATTATCAAGGTAAGTCATAGGAATATAGTTTACAGGCACTATGAGTTGAGAGCTTAGTTTATACAGACCTATCTTTCTTATTTATGCATGCCATTTCAGTTACCCGCCACAGATTCTTAATGTGTTTGGGATTGAAAGTACCACAGAAAAATACTGGACAATAAAAATGGGCCAGATAAGCATATTTTGTTCAACCATTCATTATGTTTATAGCTACAGTACTATGAAACTGAGCATTACAAGTTCTGTATCATAATATTATATCCTTTAAAAAATAAAGTCTAGGGGAAAAACCATCATTAGCATTAACATTTTCTACATGCTAGAATTAGCAGCACTGATCACCAGGCTCTGAAGACAAATACTCTCACAATGTGTCAAGAGTGTACGCATGTACACAGAAACATTTTCATAGTTTATGTTCCAGTTAAGACAACAACATGGGATTATTAGACCTACATTATGAATGTCAAATGTATAGTCTAAAATACAGTGTTAATAATACTTTTTATTGTAATATGTGATCCTGCCAGCAGCACTTACAATTCCAAGTTAACCAGGAATTCCTCTTGATTAAAATCTAGTACCCATATTCACACACAGGGTGACACTCCTGGTTCCCAGTGACTTAGGTGTATAGATCAGTCACAATAGTTTTGTGGATCTGTACAATCCATGTTCTTGTCTATAGCTGTATAGGAGGAAATTTATTCATAGATATCAAATAGTACTACTTTCATGCAACATGATGTATGTGCTTTATCATTTATGGTGCTGAAATGTAAAATCACTCAACTTCGGGGTTGAGTCTAAAATAGCAAAGCTTTATTTTTTCTGTCTTAATGTAACTAACTAAATACAAGGCTTTATTTTTGGGTATATACTCATGTATCTCTTAAAAAACTACACTACTCTATTAACTAAAAAAATATAGTTTTGAAAAATAAATGGAAGTTCGAAGAAGTTAAATTCTCTTCAAAAAATTCCGTAATTTAAAAGTCCGATGTAACTTACTTTCACTGAATGATATGCATTTTCCACTGCACACGCTATTAAAATTAATTATAAAACCAACAGAGCTACAAGTCAGTAAATACAAATACTCACTAGTTTCAGTAGCTACAATAGTTATGTTGTGCCACATGTTTGTTTCTCTGTCCAGTGGTGTCGCCAAAGTTATTTTCCCATCTTCTGCATTAATATTGAACTGTCTCTCAAGGTCAGTATGCCGATCAATGGAAAACCTACAAAATAGAGATCCTTGTAATCTACTTAATGAAGTCAGTGTAATCCATACAATCACAAGACAATTTAGGGAGCCCTCTGAGACCTGCAGTTCTATAGTCAAATGGATTGAGAAGCTCAATAGCACACTAATTTATAAGACAAAATGACAATCTGAGACTAAAAAAACTTAATAATTATTGCCCAAGGAATAATTAGCTGTATACCTAGTGAGAAGGTCATAAAATGCCCTCAGGTTCACTGGGTAACATCTTTGAAAAATGGTGCTGATCAAGAGTTAATTACACAATCCATCATATTTATTAGACAGTTTCTATGGTATTTCACAGCAACTGATGATAATTTAAACAGTAATATATTAAGCACACAAAAATGACGGTCTTCGTGGTTATCCTAAAAAGGGATGAATAATATTATTTTACCAATAAACTTCAGATTAATGAAGTATGAACTATTCACCAAGCATATTATTTGGTTATGGTTCAAAGAGGTTCCATGGTTCCATGGGCAGAACGCAGTGAGTGAATCACCGTTTTCATATAACACACTTCAAATACTGAAGGACTGATTGTTTTATGGACTGACACCACTGATTTTTAACAAAACAAGCTTCATCTGACAGGTAGTCAGTTTGCAAATGTGAACGTCCAGGCAAATTATGTAGCCTAAACAGAGCCAGTTTGACAACACTAAAGAGCTGAAGTAGATTGCTCCAATGGTGCATTAAGCAGGATGATGATTTAAAGCTCAGAACAGGATGTCCAGGAAAGCTTTTATGTTTGTACATTTTTGCAGAGTTGTCTTATTAATGTATTATTTGCAAAAAAGAAACTAAATCACAAAATTAAGCCTTCCAATTTTTTTGACAGGTATGAAATGAGAGAGCTTAGTGATAAACTATTGATATGGTTTAGCAAAAATTGACTTCAAGGGGTTTTACTGAATCCTAATTGTGGATTTATATAAAAGACTTTTAAGCCTTTGTGTCTATGTATTACAGAACCTAACAGCATGCACTGACAATTTTTACATCTGTTCTGCATTATATCTAGGCATAATAGGGTGAGTTATGATACAGCATCAGACTGGATTACATTATATAGTGGTCAGAAAAGTGATTCAGATTGTCAGTTTCTCATTACATTTCTACTTTTTTCAAATATGCTGTTAAATTCACTGATAAAAGAAAAAGAACATATTATGCTACAGTGACAATGGTACAGTTATCTGAAACTCAGTTATTCCATTCTAGTTCCTGCTTCATCATAAGCAATTTCCAAAAAAAGTTCTGATTTGAAAGTTCCTTTATATGCTACAATAAACATACTCTGATGAAGTCAAACTCATTCCAGCATAATACAATTGATTTTGATAGATATAACATCAGGATCTGATTTCAAAGTTTCAGATTATGGCATACATCTTTTATTATTTCAGTGTTGAATATAATTAATTTTAAACAAAAAGTAGTTCTGAATTATGAAAATTAACTAAAATCTTAAAAGTTTAAATGTTTATAGGCTTCATTAGTAAAGATCAAGGCTAGCATGATCACACTAGTAAGGTACTTGACAACTGATAGAGTTAAGAATAAAATCTTCTGCTTAACTAGGAAATGGGATTTACAAAACATTTATGTTTTCTGGGTTTAAATTCTGAGAATAGTTTTACTCACTTGAAACCAAGTAGATTGGTTAAGAAGAGTACCGGGGCGGGGGGGGGGGGAAGTAGTAAAATTCCAAATATATGTGCCTAAACCTAAGCACATGCATCTATATTTGGACACTTAAATAAAATGATTTTCTAGCAAACTCTACATACTCAGTTCTCAATGGTTTAATGGCAGTTGTGCTATCCTCATCATTTCTGAAAATCAGGTCACTTGTGTGGAAGAATAAAGCTGTAGATGCCTAACTGCAGGCAATCACATTTTTGAAAATGTATCTTAACCTTATTTTGATGTCTCCCTCGTTCCAATTAAACTATCAGAAGTTAAATTCTGGTACTAGTGTTGTTAGTTAAAAAGAAAATCTCACAGACTTTCTCAGGTTTAAGATTTCACTCAGGAAAACAGAAGAAAGACAGCAAACAAGGTAACTTTTTTAAGATGTGATTACTTAAGTCTATCTTTTAATTCTTGATGTTTGTGTAATGATGCATAAAAACTCTTCTGATATTAAACATGAAATTTTACAGTCCACAAATGAAATAAAATATGAAATGCTTATATGCTATTTAATGTTTAGTTGATCTGAACTTGACATAAATTCCATTGAGAAAAAACAGCTTTTCTCTGAGGATCAATCCTTTTCTAAACTTCTATTCATAGTCTTCCTGCAGTACATTTTCTGAACTTATACAACTGGGAGCATAACATCTGTGAGTTTATTGTATTGCATTTCATCTTATCCAGACAGTATTTATTCACAATGCAAAAACCAGCATGCAAAATGAAGTATTTTTAACATGTTATATGGCTTTACAAGACTACAAAGAAGTAAAACCCCCTCCTGATTTTAATTTGATAAATATTTCAAAAAAAAAAAAAAAATTTGCAGTGTCATAAACATGGGAAAATTAATAGCACATTTGCAGTTTTCCTTTTCATGATAATGGTATTGTAACTCTTTTAAATGGGAATGCATTGTCAGATCCATAAGCTATATAGAAAGCATACATTTTTCCTAAAATGAGAAAATAACATCTTGGGAAATAATAAAATATTATCTTTTTTAATTGCCATAAACCCAGCAGAGGTTATGGGGAAGTTTGGTTAGTTTATGGGTCTGCTATGGCAATTCTAGGAACAACCCCACAGTGGTTTAACAGAAGACTTAAAATGATTCTCAGTCCTGCTCCTGCACTACTGCTATTATGACTTAATTTGATCTATTCTTTATTTCCACCAATGTAAATAAGAGCAGAACACCTTTTTTTTCTGCACCTGCTGAGATTTGAATCACAGTATTGATACCTCATCAGTGGTAAATCACCATTTTTTATTAATGCCAGGCAGATTGGACATACTACTTAGTGGCAGATAAACAGCTGTACCATGGGGGAGGCAGGAAACACTTTATCTAGGTTTCTAAGGCCTGCTGTGTATTAAGAAAATGATCAACTGCCAAAGATGAAATCTCTGTCTATATAAATGGGGAAAACCTGCCACAGTGAAGCTTATCTCTCCACAGAGAAAGTCACTGAAGGGCAGTGATTTATAGGGGGCAGGTACTGTACAGGAAGAAAGATTATTACTCATGTTTTTTTCTGTTCACTTGGATTATGCTTTAACCAAGATAATTTACTGCAGATAAACAAAAAATATTTATAAAATAACAACAGAAACATGAAATAAGTACTAATGGAATCAACAGATTTGTATGCTAATAGATAATGATCTTTCAAGCCTAATTATACCATAAGACACAAAGTACCACCCTTACTAAATAAACTACAGTAAAGCTTTACAATCAGTTTAGCTGAGTGCAGTGGGTCCCTTTCCTAAGAGAGATGCATGTGGTCTAGATGTGGTAAGATATGAGACATCGATGCATACTTCTGAAATAGGCCAGAATAAGTTATACTACTGAGCATGTTTACAATTATTAGCCAAATTTGTAAATCCTTTTCACTATCAGGCTTAAAAATAAGGCAGACACTTAAGCAACATTCACAGCAGGATAGCAAATAAAGATAAAAGAGAAATTTTGCTGCTTAGTTTAAAAATACTGGCTTACGAAAGATATGATACAGTTAGACTAACATAACAACTGATATGAAGAGAGAGTTCATATTCATTGGAGAAATGAATAATGAAAGCAATTCATCTGAGTATCACATTATCACTTAACCAGTCAAACATGCCCTTTGCTTATCCAAAGTAGGGCTCAACAATGAGAGAAGTCCCATACAGAATATGCATGTATTTCCTCTCTTCTAAGCAAGCATAAAAAACAAAGTACTTTGTATTGTATAGAAATTATGTTAAACTTTTTTATTATTATTA